>PVKH010006016.1:0-21461 GCA_004027955.1 Chaetophractus vellerosus
ATGACAGATATAGGCCATTTTATATCATCCCATAACATGCAGAAATGTGTGGGAAAGAGTGCAGACTACAAATTGAACTATGGTCAATGCTCAGTGACAATGCCCCAGGATGTGTTTATCAATGGCAATGAATGTGCCACACTAATGAAGGGTATTGTTCATGTGGGAGGGTATGGGAGGTGTGGGGAGTGGTGCATATGGGAATCTCTACATTTTTTGTGTAACATTAATGTAATCTAAGTATCTTTTAATAAATAAAATAATAAAATGATCTTTTAAATATGTATATATAGTTTTACATTTTTATTATTTTTCAAATTTATTTAAAAATTTGTATTTTATTTCTTATTTTTTAAACTATGATTATTATTTCATTTTCTTATAAATTGTATTTGGTTATTTTCTTGGCTTCATGTTTGAAGACGTTTTGGATCACAGAAGATTTAGAACTATGATGGGAGGATCATTGGGGCAGAATATCAGTGCTGGGGGATACATGGGAGGACGTTCACCTGGGGTATACATATAAGGCATAAAATGTGTTCAAATGTTCATGGCGCATTGTCAGCATGGGTGGGCATTCACAAAATAGCCAAAAAAATCTAATTCCCATGCTGGGGAGGTCTGCCACATTCAACAAAGGAACATCAAGAATCCTCTGAGTACAGGGACAATGACTAATGAAGGAGAATGGCTATTGATGGGCCCTTGATATTGGTGACTGCACTTGTGAACCTTCACTTTTGATATTGAAATGTAGGCTAATATTGTAGGGTGTCTAAGATTTACCTCCTGAGAGCCCCATTCCCTTGTTGCTCAAGTGTGGCCTTTCTCTAGATCAAACTCAGCATATAAATACTTTACCTTCCCCCCATTGTGGGACACAATTCCCAGGGATAAGCCTCTCTGGCACTGAGGGATTGCTACCAAGCACCAACTAGCAATGTAACTGGAAAAAGACCTTGACCAAAAGGGGAAAAGGTAAAGACAAATGAGTGTATATGGCTAAGAGACTTCTAAGTAATCCGGGATGCCATCCCAGAGTTTATGTTTATGCACATCTCATCAGGAACTTGAGTGCTAAAGTAAATGCAACCTCAAATAGCAGGGCTCCTGTGGGATCTAGAGAAATCCAGACACTATAGGCAGGGCAGACAGCTGAAGAGTTTGGAGCATTTTCAGTGGGCACTATTTTGGGAGTTATACTTCCCAGTGTGACAGAGCTGGACACAGTTGTTGTTTCCCTACACATGACTTTTCTGCCCCTTCTATCAACCTATAATTAGTATTAGAATTGGTAGGGGTACGTCCAAGAGACTTAAATTTTTGGGCTGTCCATGTGCCAGCTGTGCTGAGAATCTCAACAGAGTTGCAACACCTACACTATAGTTCATTGGACTCACCTAAGACAACTAACAAGGAGATGATGATGGACAACAACCATCCAAAGGAACAGAGAGAGTCTACAACTGCAAGCAAGATATTCCCATCCATCTACCCCATGGGATTTAAATCCCCTCTCAATTAGAAGAAAAGTGGGCATCAGCATCCCAGAATTCTCAGGATTGGGGAATGAACTGTGGACTAAAGTAGACTTACTGTTATACTCCTATAGATTTATTGTGATTCTAACAATGGAAGAACTTATATCAGTGATGTGGAGGTAGTGACCATTGGAGGTTCTGAGGGGAGGGAGAGGGAAAAACAGGTGTAACACAGGGGCATTCTCATCACTTGGGATTGCCCTGAATGAGATTGCAATGGCAGATACAGGCCATTATATATCTTGCCTTAGCCTACTAAATTGTGTGGGAGAGAGTGTAAACTACCATGTAAATTGTAATCCATGCCTAGTGGCAATACTGCAAAATGTCTTCATCATTTGTAACAAATTTCCCACACTAATGAAGGATGCTGTTAATGTAAGAAAATGTTGGAGGGCTAGAGAGTGGAACACTAGGAATCCTCTATGTTTTTAATGTAACATTTATGTCACCTAAGTACCTTTTTTAAAAACCAGCAAAAAAATAGTATCATAAGTGATACTTTGAAAAGTAGCTTGCCAACAAGTCGTAAATTTAGAGGGAATAGACAAAGTTCTAGAAACACACAAGCAGCCTGCATTGATGAAAGAAGAAATTGATGAACTCAACAGACCAATCACAAGTAACGAGATAGAATTAGTCATCAAAAATCTCCCAACTAAGAAGAACACAGGATCAGATGCCATCAGAAATGAATTCAACCAAACATTCAGGAAAGAACAAACACCTATTTTGCTTAAACTCTTCCACTAAATAGAAGTGGAAGGATCATTGCCTAACCCATTCTATGATGCCAACAGTCACCCTTAAAACAAAGCCAAACAAAGACATCACAGGAAAGGAAAACTATAGCTCAAGCTCTCTAATGAACTTCAATGCTAAAATCCTCAACAAAAAACTTACTAATAATAGTCAACAACACATCAAACGAATTATACACGATGACCAAGTGGGTTTCATCCCTGTTATGCTAGGTCAACCAATGTAATAAACCACATAAAGATATCAAAAGAAAAAATTCACATCATCATCTCTATAGATGCAGAAAAACCATATGACAAAACACAGCACACTTTACTGAAGAAAACCAAAATAGGAATATAAGGAAACTTCCTCAACATGATACAGGTTATATATGAAAAAGCCACAACTAACGTAATAGTCAATGGTGAAATCCTAAGAGCTTTCCCTCTAAGATCTGGAAAAAGACAAGGATTCCCACTGTCACTGTTCTTATTTTATCATTGTGCTGGAAAAACTTTCTCGGCAATTAGGCAAGTAAAAGATATAAAAGGCATCGAAATTTGGAAGGAAGAAGTAAAATTTCGATATTTGCAGATGACATTATCCTATACCACAAAAGTCCTGAAAAATCTACAACAAAGTTTCTAGAGCTAATAAATGAGTTCTGTAAAGTGGCTGGTTATAAGAATACCGTGCAAAAATCAGTAACGTTTCTGTACACCAATAATGAGCAATCTGAGGAGGATATCAAGAAAAAAATCCCATTTTCAATAGCAACCAAAATGATCAAATATCTACAAATAAATTTGACTTAAGATGTAAATGAATTATATGCAGAAACTGACACAATACTGTGAAAAGAATTCAAAGAAGACCTAAAAATATGGAAGAATATTTCCTGTTCATGGATAGGAAGACTAAATGTCCTCAAGATATGCATCCTACCCAAACTGATTTACAGATTCAATGCAATCCAAATCAACATTACCAGAGCATTTTTTAATGAATTGGAAAAGATAACTATGACATTTATTTGGAAGGACACAGGGCTGTGAATAGCCAAAGACATATTGAAAAAAAATGAATTCGCAGAAATCACACTATCTGACTTTAAAACCTACTACAAAGCTAGACTTGTCAAAAATGCCTGGTATTGGCACAACGATAGACATAGTGACCAATAGAACCAAATTGAGAGTTCTGATATAGATCCTCACATATATAGTCAACTGATACTTAACAAGGCCACCAATCCCACTCGACTGGGAAAGAATGTCCTCTTCAACAAATGGTGCTTGCAGAAAGGATTATCCATATCCAAAAGAATGAGAGAGGAACACCATCTAACACCTTATACAAAAATTTGTTCAAGATGCAGCAAAGATCTAAATGTAAGAGACAAGGCCAAAAAGATCTTGGAAGATAATGTAGGGAAGCATCTACAGGATATTGTATTAGGAAATGGTTTCATGAGTTTTACACCCAAAGCAAGAGCAAAGAAAGAAAAAATAGATAAATGAGACCTCTTTAAATTAAAAAAATTGGCACCTCAAAGGAGTTTGTAAGGAAAGTGGGAAATCTGTCAACTGAATGGGAGGAAATATTTGGGAACCATATGTCTGATAGGGGACTAATACCCGGCATATATAAAGAAATCCTACGTGCCAAAAATAAAAGGACAATCAACCCTTTTAAATAATGGGAAAGTGATTTGAATAGACACTTCTTCAAAGAAGAAATACAAATGGCTAAAACGCACATGAAAAGATGCTCAACATCACTAGCTTTTAGGGAAATGTAAATGAAAACTACAATGAAGTATCATTTTACACTCATTAGACTGGTAGCTATTAAAAACCAGAGGATTTCAAGTGTTGGAGAGCATGTGGAGGAATGGGAACCCTTATCCTTGGCTGGTGGGAATGGAGAATTGTGCAACCATTGTGGAGGACAGTCTCGTGGTTCCTCAGTAAGCTAATATAGAACTGCCATATGATCCAGCAATCCCACTACTGGGTATATACTGAGAAGAATTGAAAGCAGGGACATGGAGAGTTTATAGGCACACCAATATTCATCGCAGTATTATTCACTATTGTGAAAAATTGGAAACAACCCAAATGTCCATCAACAGATGAATGGATAAGCAAACTCTTGTATATACATACAATGGAATATTACTCAGCTGTAATTAGGAATGCAGTGTTAACACATTGGATAGCATGGATGAACCTTGGAGACGTTATGTTGAGTGAAGCAAGCCAGGCACTGAAGGACAAATTTTACCTGACATCATTGATATGACTTAAGCAAATTGAGCAGACTCACAGAGGTAGAGTCTCGAAGATAGGTTTAAAAGAGAGAGAAAGGGAGTAGAGTGTCGTGAGCCAGTGCCCATAAAGGCAAAATATATGATAAGTTGGAAGGGTATAGTTGTGCAGTGGATGGGGATGACAGTGGTCCAGTGATACTACTGGTTTCGGCGGTTCTGGCTTGTGAGGGGGGTAGAATGGCTAGGATGTACTTTCTATGGAACTGCAGGTAGGGGAGGGGAGGGAGCAGATGAACTCTGGGGATGTGCGGGTATGTGGTTGAAAATACAACGTTGGGAATGCTTTTTGGGGGAAATATGGCAGAGGAGGGTTACTGGTTTAGGGTGATGGATATGGGGTCATGCAGGACAAAGTGCTCCTGGGGCAGGCTTCTAGGGAGCGTGTGAGTGTTCATTTTTTATAATGAGATTTATCAGTGGGTGGAGACCCTCACAATGAGTGGGAAGGTTTTGGACTCCCATCCTGGCGAGTCCTGTTATGTTCTGGGAAAAAAAAGAATATTGCAAGCCAATATCTATAATGAATATAGATGCAAAAGTCCTCAACAAAATACTTGCAAACAGAATCCAAAAGCACATTATAAGAATTATACAACTCGATTAAGTGTGTTTTATCCCAGGTGTACAAGGGTGGTTCAAAACAAGAAAATCAATTAGTGTAGAAAACCACACTGATACATTGAAGAAGAAAAATCACACGATCTTCTTAATTGATGCAGAAAAGGCATTTTGCAAAATACAGCAGCCTTCTTGATAAAAAACACTCCGATAATAGGAATAGATAGAAGATTTCTCAATATGGTAAAATGCATATATGAAAAACCTACAGCTAGCATTGCACTCAAGTGTGAAAGCCAGAAAGTTTTCCTGCTGAGATCAGGAACAAGACAAGGATGCCCACTGTCTCCATTATTATTCAATATTGTGCTAGACATTCTAGCTAGAGCAATTAGACTCGACAAGGGCACCGAAATAGGAACGGAAGAAATATAAGTTTCACTATTCACTGATGACATGATCGTATATCTAGAAATACAAAAAACCCAAAGCAACGCTCCTAGAATTAAAAGATGAGTTCAGCAAAGTGGGGGAATACAAGATTAATACTCAAAACTCAATAGCATTACTGTACACTACTGATGTGCAGGCTGAGGAGGAAATAAGAAAAAAAATTCCATTTATAATAGTGCCTGATACAATAAAATATTTAGGAATAAACTTGACCAAGTACACAAAGGACCTGGGTTCAGAAAACTACAAAACATTGCTAAAAGAAGCCAAAGAAGACTTAAATAAATGGAAGGACATTCCTGGTTCATGGATTGTAGGACTAAATTTCATTAAGATCTCAATTCTACCCAAACTAATTTACAGATTCAATGTAACCTGAATAAAAATCCCAAGAACTTTTTGCAGAAATTGAAAAGCCAATAATCACATTTATTTGGAAGTATAAGGGCCGTGAATAGCCAAAAGTGTGTTAAAAATGAAGAACGATGTTGGAGGACTCACACATACTAACTTTGACGCATTTAACTTAGCTACAGTGGTGAAAAACAGCATGGTACTGACATAAAGACAGATATATTGCCCAGTGGAACCAAATCAACAGCTCAGAAATTGACCCTTACATCTACAGTCAAGTGATTTTGACAAGGCTATTAAGCCCACCAAACTGAGCCAGAACATTCTATTCAACAAATGGTGCTGGGAGAACTGGATACCATATCCAAAAGAAAGAAAGAAGACCCCTAGCCACACTTTACACAAATATTCACTCAAAATGGTTTAAGGACCTAAATATAAATCAACAGCCATAAAACTCCTAGAAGAAGATATGGTAAAACATCTTCAAGATCTTGCAGTAGATTCTTAAACCTTACACCCAAAGCATGATCAACAAAAGAAATAATAGATAAATGGGACCTGCTCAAAATTCAATGCTTTTGCACCTCAAAGGACTTTGTCAAAAGGGTGATAAGGCAGCCGACTCAATGGGAGAAAATATTTGGCAATCACATATCTGATAATGGTTTAATATCCATGATATATAAGGAAATCATACAACTCAACAATAAAAAGACAAACTATCTGATGAAAAAATTGACAAAAGACTTGGAAGGACAATGGTCCAATGAAGAGATACAAATGGTGAAGAAACACATAAAAAATGTTCAATGAAAAGCAAATTTAAATGAGATATCATTTCACATCTATTTGACTGGCCAATATTAAAAAGTCAGAAAACCGTAAGTGTTGGAGAGGATGTGAAGAGATAGGAATGCTTATTCACTGTTGGTGGGAATGTAGAATGGTTCAGCACGTTGAAGATTGTTTGGCAGTTCCTGAGGAAGTTGAATATAGACTTTGCATGGGACCTGGCAATACAATTGCTAGGTTTATACCCAGAAGTACTGAGAGCAGTGACATGAATAGACATCTGCACACCTATGTTCACAGCAGCATTATTCAAGATAGCTAAAAGGTGGAAACAACCCAGGTGCCCATCAACTGACGAATGGATAGAAAAATCGTGGAGTATACACACAACAGAAGATTATTCAGAGGTAAGAATAAATGAAGTCATGAAACAGATTACAGCGTGTATGAACCTGTAGGACATTATGTTGAGTGAATCTAGCCAGACACAAAAGGTTAAATACTGTGTGACTACCCTATTATCAACTAAATATGTTATGTGAAATGCAAATATATTATATGCAATATGAATATGGCTAAAATTGCATATATAAGACTGTTTTTCTTTGAAGCTGACAAAATTTATGTTAATACTACAAACTGTTCATTTTAGACCAAAAATATTACCCTAGGTGAAGGAGACCAGACAGAGAGCACTACATATTGTATGATTCCGTTTTTATAAAATGTAAATATAAATCACTTTATAAAGATGAAATTACATTAGTGGTTATGTATGGCTGAGGAAGGAGTGCTAAGGGATGTGGGGTCCTTCATTTTGAGTAATGAAATTATTCTAAAATTTTGAGGGTTATGAATGTATGACAATGTGAATAAACTAAAAGCCAATGATTATACACTTTGGACAGATCATATGGTATATGAATATATCTCAATAAAATGGCTTCATAGACAAATAAATAATTGTGCAAGAATAGCCAGAAATAGCAGCTATGTACAGTAGGGTAAACAGAGAGTTTGAGAGGTGAGGAATTTTCTTCTTTGTCAGTTTTTTGTTTATTATTATTATTATTGAAATAATGAAAATGGTTTAATAATGATTGAAGTGATGCACACACAACTATGTGGTTATACCAAATACCATTAATTGCACATTTTGGATAAATTGTATGGTTTATTAATATGTATCAATAAAATTGACTTATTATTTAAAACCTCAGGCCAGGGTTTACTAATGGGGCATAGATTTTTTCCAAGAAGTTCTGGTTAAGAGAGACCTCTAAAAGCAGTTTCTCTTTGTGCAATTTTAAGATTGGCCAGCGGATGGAGCTCGCTGGCCTATGTTTCCACGGAAGTCTTTCTTTCAAGGTATGCTTTCCTGTGTTTTTTCTGGCCAGAGGAAAGATTCAAAGCAGGTGCTGCTGGTCATATTCACTCCAGAGAAGACCCCTCACACTGCTCCCTTTTCTTTCATAACAGCTGACAGGGAAGGTGACATCTGTCCCCCTCTCCATCAGCTGCAGTGCGCCAAGGTCTTTACCCCAGGTTAATATGTTGGGGTTGGGGGAGGGGACCACTTCTGGAATGCTACAGTGATTTCAAAACTCACATTTGTTCCTTCGGTTTCTTGATCTCTCTGTCCCACACCCTCCTGGTAGATGTAGAGGACTATGTTGGTATGCTGACCCACAAAGCAGGTTCCCTGGACAGATTTTGGCCCTTTCTCCATTGTTTTCCTGACATGAGTGCTGCCTGCCTACTCTAATACCATCTTACCAAGAACCTCTGGAATGGCATTTTGCGGACTCAATTACAGTGCCAACCAGGTGACAATACGTTTCATGGGCTGTAACAATGCTCTGTTTATGTTCTAAATCAGCGTCCACTCTATGGTGCTGTTTCTCCAATAGCCAGGATTCATGGGTCCAGGAATCAAAGGGTGGAAATGGGAATGGCACCACTCATGATATTACCCTTATTTATCCACTAGAAAAATTTTGCTTCCTGTCCCTGCAACCTTAAGTTCTGCTGGTCTACAGTTCTTAGTTCCAAAAGGAGGAGTGCTTCTACCAGGGAACACAACAACAATTCCTTTGAACTGGAAGTTAAGACTTCCACCTGGCCACTTTGGGTTCCCCATGCCTTTTAATTGTAGGGCAATAAAGGGAATTACTGTAATGCTTGGGGTGATTAAATCCTATCAATGTGGAATAGAACAGTACCTACACAATGGAGGTAAATAAGAGTTTGCCTAGAATACAGAAGTTCCCCTAGGGTGTCTTATAGTATAACCATGCCCTGTGATTAAAGTCAATGGAAAATTGCAACAACACAATCCAATATGGAATAACAATCGCCTAAACTCTTCCTTAAAGAAAGTTTGGGTCATCCTACCAGGCAAAGAGCCACAGCCAGCTGTGGAACTTGCTGAGGGTAAAGGGAACATGGAATGGGTAGTGGAAGATAGTAGTGATAAATATGATCTTTGACCATGTGACCAACTACAGAAATGTGGAGTGCAATGGTCATGAATATTTTCCCTTTTTGTTATGAGTATGTTTGTATATGTACATAAAATGAATAACATTGTTTTCTTCCCTAACATTTTCCTTTGTTGTATAACATGAAATGTATTAGTTTCATGTCAGAGTATTTAAGGATGTCAAGTGTAAGAGTGAATATTATCCATGGACTCGCAGTCTTCTGGAGTGAACTGGGTGTTTCTGGTTGTATGCAGGACAGTTGAATATTGTTAGGTGAAAAAAGTATATATATGTTATTGTTTTAATTTCAAGATTAATTATGGCTTATTGTTATTTGTATGGTTACCAAGTTGACAAGGGGTGGACTGTGATGGTTAAGCTGATGTGTCAACATGGGCAGGTAATGGTGTGCAGTTGTCTGGTCAAGCAAGCACTGCAGCAATTGTAATACAAAGCCATTTCATGGACTTTAATCATCAGTGAGTTGATTGCGTAGATGGCTGTTTACATCCACAATCAACTAAGGAGGTTGCCACCAGCAACGAGTGGCATTTCATCCAATCTGTTGAAGGTCTTTAAAGGGGAAGTGATTTCAGCATTCAAGGAGAGAATTCCCATCTCTGCTTCAGACAGTGTCTCCTGGGGACTTATCTAGGTCCTCTTTGGATACCCTGGTTTACAGTCTGCCCTGAGAAATTAGGTGTTATGCTTCCCCACAGTTGCATGAGAGAATTTTATAAAATCTCTTATTATTTATAGATGTCTCCTGTCAGTTCTATTTCCCTAGAAAACCCAAATGAATTCAACCAAATATATATCAAATTATCAGAATTGGCTTCATATTTGTACTAGTATAATTCCAATACTCTGTGTATTAGTCAGCCAAAGGAGTGCTGATGCAAAATACCAGAAATTGGTTGGTTTTTATAAAGGGTATCTACTTGGAGGTAGAGGCTTACAGTTACCAGGCAGGAAAGCATAAGTTTCTTCCCTCACCAAAGTCCATTGCCATGTGTTGGAGCAATGCAGCTGCCAACGTTTGCCAGGGTTCAGGCTTCTTGGATTCCTCTCTTCCTGGGGCTGTGTTTCTCTCTGGGCTTACCTCCTCTGTTTCTTCCACAAGGTCAGCTGTAGACTATGAGGCTCTCTAGGCTTTGCCTCTCTCCACAAGGCCAGCTGTGAACCATCAGGCAAACATCTCATCTTTTTTCCAGGAGCCTTCTCTCCTTCCTCATGACCAAGTTCATCTATGTGCTTACTCCCCTGGGCTCCAGCATTAACACTCAGCATCAAAATTCCAACATCAAAACTACTCCAACACTGTCCTTTGCCATGTCTTTTATCTTTGATTCCCCATCCACCAAAGAGTAGGGCTCAACACCCTACTGACATAGCCCAATCAAAGCCCCAATTATAACTTAATCATGCCCAGATGAACAGATCAGTTTACAAGCATAATCCAATATCTATTTTTGGATTTGTAACTCCATCAACTGCCAAACTGCTACACTATGTTACTCCTGTATAAATTTATTCCCTTTTAATACCATTTTGGTGGTATTATTGTTTTACATATTATATCACTTGATGCTACAAAACCTAAACCTACAATGCATTGTTATAATGGTCACTTTACCATATTTTGTGAATTGAATTGTGTCCCCGAAAAGTTATGTTGGAGGAATTTTGAAGTCCTAAACCCCAGGACCTGTGAATTTGACCTTATTTGGGAATAGGTTTTTTTTTCAGATTTAATCAAGATAAATTGAGTTCATACTGGAATAAGGTGGGCTCTAAATCTAATCACTATTGTCCTTGTAAGGAAAGGCACAAAGATACAGAAAGCCAGGGAGAATGTCATGTGTTGAAAGAGGCAAAGAATGGATTGATTAATTCAGAAGTGAAGCAACACCAATGATTGCCAGGAACCACCAATAATCAGTTGTGAGGCATGGAACATATTTTACCTCAGAGACTTGAGAAAGAAACAACTTTACCGACACCTTGATTTTGGAATTTAGCATGCAGAACTGTGAAAGGATAAACTTATGTTGTTTTAAATCACCCAATCTGTGATGCTTTGTTATGTCAGCCATAGGAATTTAAGATACCTTCTGTAGTTGTTTCATTAGACCAATACAGCTTTTCTACCACCCACTTCCTTTGGTCTGATATTGGCATATATATTACACATATATTGTGTTTCTATATGTTATAGGCCCTATATAATGTTATATACATATTATTTTACACAGTTGCTTTTAAAATAACTTATCAGAAGAAAATATGTATTTATACTATTTATTTTTATAATTACCTTATTACTTTACCATTGGTCTTTGTTTTTTGTGTGTTTGGATTCAGATTACAATGTGGGGTCACTTGTTTTCAGCCTGAAAAATTTCCTTTAGTATTTCTTCTAAGGCAGGTATTCCAGCAACAAATTATCTCTCATTTTTTATTCTGGGAAAGTATTTATTTCACTTTCATTGTTCAAAATTAGCTTTGCTTGATATAGGGTTCTTGAATATAATAGATTTGTTCTTTAAGATTATGTTGGATAATGTTATCATATTGCCCTCTTCCCTCCATGGACTTTGCTGAAAAATCAGCTCTTAGTTGTATGGGGGTTCCTTGTCAGTAATGAGTAATTTTGCTCTGCTTCTTTCAAAATTTTCTCCTTGTCTTTGATTTTCAGCATTTTTCTATAATGTGCCTGCTTGTGATCTCCTCGATTTTACCCTACTTGGAGTTCACTAAGGTTCCTGGACATGTAGGTTGTTGTTTTTTAATGAATGTGAGAAATTTATGCCATTAATTCTTTGAATATTTTCCACCCCTATTTCCCTGAACTCTTCTGATATTCCCATTATGTGCATGTTTGTACACTCATGAGTATCTCCTATTCCTCAGATGCTCAGTCATTTTTTCAAAATCTTTTTTTTTCTGTGATCTTCTGTTTGCATAATCTCTCTCAACCTGAATTCACATTCACTAATTCTTACTTCTGCTGGTTTATATACTGCTGAGGTCCTTGTGGTGCACTGAATTGTGTTCTCAAGTTTGTAAATGTTCTTGAACTACATTCTTGTGGTGTAGACCTATTATAAATAATATCCCTTTAAGATATTACTTCAGTTAAGGTGCGTCCCATCTGAATCAGGTTGGAATTTAATCCATTTTACTTGAATAATTAATAAAAAGAGTGAAAATCAGAGAATTGTGGAAACATGGCCATAAGGTCAGGCAGATAATGCTCAGCTCTCACTAAAACAATGGACAAAGAGCCAAAGGCTGCCTTGGGGCCTTGCTTTGGGGTACAGCAGACCAGGACACTTTTTCACAACACCCAGGAGAGGGCAGGACAGAGAGATGAAGAAGCCACAACAGCTAATCATGAGTTATTAAACCTCTCAACCACTGGGAGGTTCTCCCCTCCCCAACCCCCAATATATTAAGCAAGGGTAAAACTCCTGGCGAATTACATCAAACTTACAGGAGAGCAGAGGTCTTCCTCTCTGCCAGCTGCTTTGGATATACATAGAATGGGAAGGTGTTTTGACTCATCTAGGAGGGTACTGAAAATATTTAAAAAGCCAAAGGAAAATCATGAATTGCTTGCTCCTGTGGCTGGAAGTGGCACATATACCCTATCCTCAGGGCAAATAGTCTAAGTGGATCCCCTGGCTCCCAGCTCCAAACAGAGTGTGAGGGTGGATTCCCAGGGAGCAAGAGGGGTCTGGGAGGGTAGAGAGTGGTTTCTTTCTGGTGAATTTGGCCAGCTGAGTTCCCCTTGATTATCAGAAGGGAAACCGACTTGACAGGAAGAGGGGAGGGGAATCTCCTCCAGCAGGTCGTCATGCCCAGCCACCCAGGTAAAGAGATGAAGTAGATGAGAAAGGAGGCAGGGACAGAAAGGCACCTAATCAGCAGGACTCTAGCAAACTGCAAGGAAAATAACCTGCCTGAGGGAAAAGGGGTTGATAGGCTTCTGAAAGGTTAACTAACCTAAGGAGACATGTTAGCTCAGTGGAAGAATTCGTGCCTTGCATATGTGAGGTTGCTGGTTCAATTTTCAACTCTTCTTAGAGAAGTGATCCACGAGGTTATGAAGCATCCAGCTGAAACTTTATGACAGGGGACATGTAGACATTCTCTTTATATTAGGTTTTCTTGGTTTCTTTTTTTTTTAAGGTTTCTTTTTAAAATTTTCCTTATATTATTCACTAAAACCCAGTTCAAAACCTGCAGAGGGCAGGCTGCAGGGTGATTGATGGATGAACACCAGCAGCCTGAGAAGATCCTTAGAGGTCTAAGACAGAAGGCTGTTTTTCCGTGTTTATTTTTGTTTTTCTTCTTTCTTTCTCTCTTTCTCACTTTTTAAAACGAGTTGCTTTTGTATTGTTTCTTGTTAATTGTGCTTCCCCTTCCTTTGTTTCCCTGTTTTGTTTTGTTTTGTTTTGTTTTACTTGCCAATTTTCTCTACCTACGTTATTTCTCTTCTCTCCTTCATCTTTCTGTCTTCTGCTTTCTGTTGTCATTACTTCATTAACCCCCTTTTTGTTTGTTCTTGAATTTTTCTTGTTTTTATTTCTCTTTCTCCTTTTTCTCTGTTTTCTTTCTTTTCTACTTTTTTCTTTCTCTCTTTTCTTTTCTTCTCTTCTCATCATTTTAGCCATTTAATAAATTCTATATATTTTTCTCTAATCTGCATCTTGTTTCCTTGTTTCTATTCCACTTTTGTTCTTATTCTTTTGTACTTCTTACTCATTTTAATTATTCATTTTCCTACTTCTTGTATGGTTCTTTTCTTACCTTTTACTATTATCATTATCACTATTATTATTATTTTCTCTTCCTATCTCTTTTCTTTTCTACTGTCCTAATTTTTTCAGGGAACATAGACAACAGAAAAGAAATAGAATATGAGGAATGAAGCATCAAAGTGAAACCCTACTACACAAACAACAACAATAAAATAAAATCCTAGAGTAGAGAGAGAAACCAAACAGCTGAAAGAACCCATTATGATAAGCAGATGCCTAGATACCAACAAAAAAGTAGAAGCCGTAGTAAGAAGCAGGAAGACATGGCCAAGTTCAGGGAACAAATTAAAAACCAGGAGGAGATGCAGAACATGGAACAACTAGTCAAAGATGTCCAAACAAATATCATGAATCAACTTAATGAAGTGAAGGAAGAGATTAAGGATATTAAAAAGAAATTGGGACAATACTGAAGAAATGTAAACATACATAAAAAGTTAATGGATATGATGGTGATGAATGGCAAAATGCAAGAAATCAAAAATACATTGGAAGCACATAACAGCAGATTTGAACAGGAAGAAGAAAGAATCAGCAACCTGGACAGTATATCTGAAATCAGAGTGATAGTAGCACAGACAGATAAAAAAGAAAATATGCAGCAGGGAATTAGGGATTTGAATAAAAACACAAAACACACAAAGATATGCATTCTAGACATCCAAGAGTGAAAACAGAAGGGAAAGGAGCAGAAGATGTGTTTGGGGTTAATAATGGCCTAAAAATTCCGAACCTTACTGAGGGAGATGGACATACATGCCTAGTAAGCACAGCACACCCAAAAATGTATAAATCCTAACAAGCCTGTTCCAAGACATCCTTGTCAAATTGTCCAATGCTCAAGAAAGACAGAGAGTATTGAAAGCAGCAAGAGAAATCCAAGATGTACAGCAGAAGCTCGATAAAAACAAGTGCTGATTTCTTATCTGAAACCATGGAGGCAAGAAGGCAGTGGTATGACATAGTTAAGGTGGTAAAAGAAAAAATCTTCCAGCCAAGAATTCCCCATCCAGCAAAGCTGGCATTCAAAAATGAGGGAGAGTTCTAAATATTCCCAGAAAAACAAATATTAAGAGAGTATGTCAATAAGAAACCTGCCCTTCAAGAAATACTAAAGGGAGTTCTGCAGGTAAAAAGGAAAAACAGGAGAGAGTGAACTGGAGGCATGTGTAAGAATGTCTAAAGAGATAAAAAGAGAAATAAAAAGCATGTATGGCATACATAAACCAGAAGAAAATATAGCTAAGGTAAGTAATTCTTTGACAGTAATGATATTGAATGTTAATGGAATAAACTCACCAGTCAAGAGACACAGATTGGCAGAATGGATAAGGAAATATAATGCATCCATATGCTGTCTACAAGAAACCCACCTTAGACCCAGGGATGCAAGAAGGCTGAAAGTGAATGGTTGGAAAACAATTTTACAAGCAAATAATAACCAAAAAAGGGCAGGAGTAGCTATACTAATATCAGACAATTAGACTTTAAATGCAAAACTAGTATAAGAGACAAATAATCATATTACATATTAATAAAAGGGGTATACTATCAATAAGAAAGAGCAATCATAAATATTTGTGCACCTAACTAGGGCACATCAAGATACATGAGGCAAACACTGGAAACACTAACTGTAGAAATAGATGCCTCTACAATCATAGTGGGGAAATTTAATACACCATAATCATCATTAGACCGAACATCTAGACAGAGAATAAATAAGGAAACAAAGACTTTGAATAATACATTAGGGGATCTGTACCTAATAGGCATACACAGAACATTACACACAAATACGGTGGAATATACATTCTTCTGGAGAGCACATGAATCATCCTCCAATATAGAACACATGCTATGCAACAGAACAACACTCAATGAATTCAGAAAGACTTAAATTATACAAAATAATTTTTCCAACAACAATGGAATGAAGCTGGAAATCAGTAAGGGGAGAGAACCAGATTAGGCACAAAGATATGAAGGTTAGAAAACACACTCTTAGGCAAACAGTGTGTCAAAGAGGAAATGGCAAAAGAATTCAGTAACTACCTTGAAACGAATGAAAATGACAACAAAACATATGGAGACCTATGAGATGCAGCAAAAGCTTTAGTGAAAGTGAAATTCATAGCCATAAATTCCTATATTAAAAATAAGAAAGAGCTAAAATCAGACCTAACTGCACACATGGAGGTATTAGAAAAAGAAAAACAAACTAACCCAAAAGGAAGTAGAAAGTAGGAAATAACAAAGATTAAAGCAGAGGTAAATGGAATTGAAAATAAGAAAGCACTAGAAAAAACAAAACCAAAAGCTGGTTCTTCAGGAAGATTAATAAAATTGACAAAGACCTTATATTGACTAACAAAGGAAAAAAGGAGAGATGTTCCAAATAAGTAAAATAAGAAACGAGGAAGAGGATATCACTAATGACCACACAGAAATAAAGAATATCATAAGAGGATACTTTGAAAAATTGTATGCCAAAATAGTAGATAATTTAGAAGAAATAGACAAATTCCTAGAAACATACAAGCAGCATATATTGATGAAAGGAGAACTAGATGAATTCAACAGACCAATCACAAGTAATGAATTAGTCATCAAAAAGCTCCCAACTAAGAGTAGCCCAGGACCAGATGGCTTCACAATTGCCAAACATTCCAGAAATAACTAACACCAATCCTTCCTTTAATTAATTAATTAATTAATTAATTAATTAATTTGTCCCCCCTTTGCTCATTGTACTCACTGTGTCCATTTGCTGTGTGTTTTTTCTCTATCTGCTTGTCTCCCTTTGCTGCATCATCTTGCTGTGCCACCTCACCACGCCTCACCACGGCGTGCGGGACGTCACTTCACTGCACCGCGTGGGTCAGCTTACCTTCACCAGGAGGTCCCTGAGAATCGAACCCAGGGCCTCCCATATGGCAAACAGGAACCCAACCCCTTGAACCACATCCACTTCCCTCAATCCTTCTTAAACTCTCCCAAAAAATAAAAGTGGAGGGAACATTACCTAACTCATTCTATGATGCCATGATCACCCTAATACCAAAACCGAAGACACCATGAGAAAGGAAAGCTATAGACCAATCTCTCTAATGAACCTAGATGCTAAAATTCTCAACAAAATACTTGCTAATCATATTCAACAACAAAGCAAATGAATTATACACCAAGACCAAGTGGGTTTCATCGCTGGTATGCAAGGATGGTTCAACAGAAGAAAATCTATCAAGGTTATACACCAAATAAACAGACTGAAAAAAATCACATTATCATCTCCATGGATGCAGAAAATGCATTCGATAAAATACAACACATTTCCTGATGAGAACATTTCAAAAGATAAGAATGGAAGGAAACTTCCTCAACATGATAAAGGGTATATATGAAAAAAACCCCAGCTAACAGCATATTCAATGGTGAAATCATGAAAGCTTTCATTGTAAGATCTGGAAAACTACCAGGATGCCCACTGTCACCGCTCTTATTTAACAATGTTTTAGAAGTACTTGCTCAACGACTTGGGCAAGAAAAAGGTATAAAGGCATCCAAATTGGAAAGGAAGAGGTAAAAATTTTACTATTTGCAAATGATATGATCCTATACCTTGAAAGCCCTGAGAAACCTACAAAAAGCTTCTAGAGCTTCTAAATGACTTCACTAAAGTGGCAAGTTATGAGAGTAATGTGCCAAAGTCAGTAGCGTATCTGTCAACCAATAATGAGCAACCTGAGGAGAAATCAAGAAAAAATCCCATTTACAATAGCAACTAAAAGTATCAAATACCTAGCAATAAATTTAACTAAACATGTTAATGACTTCCTATGTAGAAAACTACACAATAGTGTTAAAAGAATTGAAAGAAAACCTAACTAAATTAAAGAATTTTCCCTATTCTGGGATAGGAAGACTCAACATCATTAAGCTGTATATCCTACACAACCTGATCCACAGATTTAATGCAATCCCAATGCAATTCATCACAGCATATTTTTACTGAATTGGAAAAACCAACTATGAAATAATTTGGAAAGGCAAGAGGCACCAAATAGCCAAAGACATTTTGAAAAAGAAAATTGAAATCTGAAGAATCACACTACTTGACTTTATAACATAATACAAAGCTACAGTGGTCAAAACTGCATGGTATTGGCACAAGGATAGACATACTGGCCAATGGAAATGAAATGAGAGTTCTGCTATAGATCCTCACATATACAGTCAACTGATATTTGACAAGGTCACCAAGCTCATTCAACTGGGAAAGAATGGCTTCTACAACATATGGTGCTTGGAGAACTGGATATCCATATCCAAAAGAATGAGAGAGGAGCAACATCTCACACCATATACAAAAGTTAACTCAGGATGGATCGAAGATCCTAATATAAGTGCAAAGACCATAAAAATCTTGGAAGATATGTAGAGAATAATCTACAGGACCATGTATCAGGAAATGGTTTCATGAACTTTATACACAAAGCATGAGCAATGAAAGAAAAAATAAATAAATTGGACATCCTGAAAAATTAAAAGCTTTTACACCTCAAAGGAGTTTGTCAAGAAAGTGAAAAGGCATCCTAATCAATGGGAGAATATATTTGGTAAACATATATCTGATAGGTGCCTAACAACTTGCATATATAAAGAAATCCTACACCTAGGAAATAAAGACAAACAACCCATTTAAAAAATGGGCAAGTGATTTGAATAGACAGTTCTCCAAAGAAGAAATACAAATGCTAAAAAAGCACATGAATAGATGCTCAACATCACTAGCTATTAGGGAAGTGCAAATCGAAACTACAATGAGATATCATTTTACAGACATTAGACTGGCGGCTATTAGGAAAAACAGAGGACTACAATGTTCAAGTGGATATGGAGGAATGGGAAGCCTCATCCACTCTTGGAGGAAATGTAAAATGATGCAGCCATGGTGGAGGACATTTTGCCACTTCGGTAGGAAACTAACCATAGAACTGCCATATGATCCAGCAATTCCACTGCTGGGTATATAACCAGAAGAACTGAAAGCAAGGACATGAATAGATATATGCACACCAATTTTCATAGCGACATTATTGCCCAAAGTTGGAATCAAATCAAGTTGCCAGCAACAGATGAATGGCTAAACAAATTGTGCTGCACACATACAATTGAATATTACTCAGCTATAAGAAGGAAGGCAACATTAACAAATGGGATAAAATTGATGAATCTTGAAGACCTTATGTTGGTCGAAGCAAGCCAGGTACTGAAGGACAAATTTACATGACCTTACTGATATGAATTAAGTAAATTGAGCAGACTCACAGAGTTAGTGTCTGGAGGATAGGTTTACAAGAGTTAGAAATGGATAGGAAGTTTCTGAGCTGATGCCTATATGGGCAAAATCTATGATAAGGTGTAAGATTGTAGTTGTGCAATGATGCAGTTATCATTTTGGGTTGAGCAATGCTGGTTTGTCAGGGGTGTAGGGTTTGGAGGGCAGGTTTGACTGTCCATGAAACTTGGGGGACGATTGAGGGAGGAAGCAGGTGAACACTGGGGATTGGCGGGTATGTGGTTAAAACTACATCATTGGGTATGTTCTTTCGGCAGCATTGCAAGGGAGGATTACTGATTTAGGGTATTGGAAGTGGGGGGCATTCAGAACAGAGTGCACCTGGTGCAGGCTTCTAGGGAGTGTATGGGTGTTCATCTTGTCAGAATGGGTTGTATTAGTAAGTAGAGACCCACATAATGAGCGGGAAGATGTACTCCCATCCTGGTGAGTCCTGCTTTGTTCTCAAACAGAGGGGCCATCGTATCTTGAGTGCATAGGCAGTGCCTAATGGGGGAGGACAGAGCAGTATGTCAAGCCCTCAATGTTGTTGTAAGTAACTCTGAATCTTGATCTTCAAGAAGTGTAGCCTGGTAGTTGCCATGGGTCCCGAGGGAAGGCAGAGGTAGGAATAGAATAGATTGAACATAGGGCATTTTTGGGGTGATGGAAGTGTTCTACATGATCTTGCAATGATGGATGCAGACCATGTTAAATTTCATTAAAATTTATAAAAATGTATGTTCCAAAATGTAAACCATAATGTAAACGATTGACCGTGATTGGTAGCTATGTTTCAATATTTTTACATCAGTTGTAACACACATACAATCCACATATAAAGTGTTTTAATAGTGGAAAAGGGAAAAAGGTGGAGGATGTTGGGTATAAGGGAATCTCCTATATTCTGTACATGACATTTTGGTAACTTAAAAGTACTTTGAAGACAAAATGAAAAAAGTAAGACACTGGGGGAGTAAATGGAAGAAAATGTCACTATACATGCAAAACAACAGATCTTACAGTTATGAAAGACATAATGTCAAAAAATTAAAGATTTTTTCATTATTTATTATTATTCCAAATCTTTTTAAAATTTTTAATTTTTTAATTTTTTTGTATTTTATTTCTTATTTTGAAAACTATGAGCTAGAGTTTGAAAGATAAGCTTACAGGAAATAGAAAGGTAGAAGAAGGTTGTGAGCCAAAGCCCATATGGGCAAAATCTATGATAAGGTGAGAAGTGTGTAGTTGGACAATGGAGGGGCATGGCAGTGTTGTAATGATACTGTTGGGTACGGCGGTGCTAGTTTGTTAGGGGGGTGGGTGGGGATGGTAGGTTGGACTGTCCCTGGAACTAGGAGGAGGGTTAGGGGAGGGAGCAGGTGAACACCAGGGATTGGCAGGTACAAGGTTGAAACAACAATGTTGGAAATGCTCTGTTGGCAATGTGACAAGTGAGGATTGCTGGTTTGGGGTCTTGGATGTGAGGGCATTCAGGAGAGGCCACTCTTGGAACAGACTTCTAGGGAGTGTGAGTGTTCATCTTGCCATACTGTGTTATAGCAGTGAGTGGAGACCCACATAATGATCAGCAAGGAGGTGGACTACCATCCTGGGGAGGCCTGCTATGTTCTCAAATAGAGGGGCAAGCATCTCTTGAGAGCAAGGGTGGTGCCTAATAGGGGAAGACAGACAAATATGTGAAGCCCTCAGTGTTGTTGCAAGTGACGATGTATCTTGTGATTCAAGGAGTGAAGCCTGGTGGTTGCCGTGGTTCCCAAGGGGAGAGGGAGGGAGGAATAGAATAGATGGAACAGGAGGCATTTTGGGGGCCATGGAAGTGTTCCACATGTTCTTTCTATGATGGATACAGGCCAAGTTAAATTACATACAAATTTATAAAAGTGTATGGTTCAAAATATCTTTAAAGTTATCATTATTTCATTTTCTTTTTTTTTTTAAAGATTTATTTATTTTATTACATATCTCCCCTTCCCCCCGCTGCGGCGACACGCCGAGAGAGGTCAC
>PVKH010006017.1:0-21459 GCA_004027955.1 Chaetophractus vellerosus
ATGGCAGGAGTTTACAGCCCACACAAACTGGTTTGTTGAGTGCCTTCGAGTCCATCTCCACCTCTGTCCCCCCATAGGATAGGAGGGGGCTGGTGTTTCCTCAGCCTCTATGGGCAATGGCAGATATTCTTGGCCTAAAGGGATTGAACTCTTGGGTGCCAGTAGAACTACCCCTACAACCCAATAGGACAGGATGGGGCTGGTGCTTCCTCAGCCACTCTGGGCAACAGTGGGTACTTTCAGCCTACAGGGACTGAACTGTTGGGCATTGGGGGTTCCATTTCTGCCTCTATAGGGCAGAAGGGACAGTACTCCCTCAGCTTCTCAGGGCAACTGCTGGTGTATCTGGCCCACACAGATTATATTGTTGGGCACCCCATGTGGTCAATTTCCACCCCCAGCAAGGAGGGGGTCTTGTGCTATGTCAGTTTACCTGAGTAACTTTGGTCATTTTGGACCCACATGGCATAGATTGCTGCCCACAACTATACCTCCATCCCAGCTCAAGGTAGGGGAGGAAGGGGTGTGACGCTTTATCAGTCTCTCTGGGCAACTACAGACTGCCTTGTCCTCCTCAACTTGGATTATTATACATTGCTGCAGCTCTGTCCCTACCCCTGACTGAGGAGAAAGGTGGGAGAAGCTTCATCAATTTCTGGGGCAATGGGGGCAGCTTCAGACTCCTTAGCTTACAGCACCAACTACATCCTCAGTTCCTACCATACAACCAGCAAGGGAGAAAAGACAAGAAAGCCCTAAACAAAAGGGACAAACTGCACCCAGAATAAATAAATCTAGCAAACGAGATGTGAAAACAACCAAAAAATTATAAGCCATAACAAGAGACAGGAAGAGATGACCCAGTTAAAGGAACAAGATAAGCCTGCAGATGACATAAAGGAGTTGAAAAAACTAATCATAGATGTTCAAAAAAACCTCCTTGATAAACTCAATGAGATGGCTAAAGAGATTGAGGATATTAAGAAGATATTGGGGAACCGGCTGTAGCTCAATTGGTAGGGCTCTGGTTTACCACATGAGAGGCCCTGGGTTTGGTTCCCAGGGCCTCCTTGAGCAGGCAGACCACCACAGGCAGGGCAGGCCACCATGGGCAGGGCAGGCTGCCGCAGGAAGGGCAAGCTGCCATGGGCAGGGCAAGCCACCATGAAGCAGGCAGGCTGCCGCACGATGAGCTGACTCAGTGGGATGCCGCAGTGGAGGGAGACAAGCAGACACAGAAGAATGCAAAAATGAACACAGCAAGAACAAGCAGAAGGGGGGGGATACATAATAAAATAATAAAAAAAGAAGATATTCGATGAGCATAAAGAAGAATTTGAGAGTATACATAGAAAAATAGCAGATCGTATGGGAATGAAAGGTGCAATAAATGAAATTAAAAATAAACTGGAGGCATATAACAACAGATTTGAGGAAGCAGAAGAAAGGAATGGTGAGCTTGAAGACATGGCCTCTGAAAACAAACACACAAAAGAACAGGGAATCTGTGTAACATTTATGTAATCAAAGTATCCTAAAAATATATATAAATATTTTAAAAATTTAAAAGAAAAAAGAAAGAAAGAAAGTTTGAGAGTGATCTGGGGACTGAATAACATAGTGAACCTAAAGGTGGATGAGGATTGTGGTTAATAGTACAAAGACAAGAATATTCATGCATGAACTAGAACACTGTATTTCACTATTACAAAGTGGTAAGAGTATGGTAATGCATGGGAAAAACACAATTATGGACTGTAATAACAGCAATATTGTGCTTTTCTTGCATCAAAGTTAAAGAAGGTACTACATCAATGCTAAGGGTCAGTAATAGAAGGGTATGGAATATTTTCTTATGAACTAAAGAAAAAGTTGTTAACTGCACAATTCTGTGATGAATGTGGAGCCACTAACTGTACACTTTGGATAGATTGTACAAGGCATGGGACTGTATTACAAACATGTGGTTAGAAGATGGACTGTGGTTAATAGTATTAATATGAAAGAGTTCTCTCATGAACTATAAACAATGGACAATACTAAGACATGGTGATGATAATGAGGGGATATTGGAAAAAATATACCAAATATAAGCTATAAACCTTAAGAAAAAATAAAATAAATAAATAAATAAATTCACCTGTTTTCCACAAATTTTGCCATTAATGTTACAATGACAGCTATGCTTCAACCAAGTCTTGATAATGACATCTAGCAAATAACCTCAACATTTGTGATAAATCTGGGAATTAATATGTCTTATAATCTTGTAAATATGTTATATTTTTGTTACTCCTCACAGAACAAGGATCTAGAAAATGTTCAATAAATCTTAATTTATTTTTTTATTTTTTTAAAAGCTCTACCTCTATTTTTTTATTTTTTTTAAAATTTTTATTATTTATTACATATCTCCCCTTCCCCCCCGCTGCAGCGACGCACCGAGACTGGTCACTGCGCAGGTGCGGCTTTCCCCGCTTGTGGGCGGCTTCTGCTTCCATTCACGGCTGGCTTTCAGTTCACGGGTGGCTGGCTGCGCTCCATTTGCGGGCTACCTGCCCTGCCTGTGGCGGCTTTTGCCCTGTCCGTGGCAGTTTTTTGCCCTGCCCACGGTGGCTCTGGCCCGCCCATGGCGGCTTGCCATTCTCAAGGCGGTCTGCCCGCTAGGAGAGGTCCCCGGGAACCGAACCCAGGGCCTCCCATGTGGTATGTCGGTGCCCTATCCACTGGGCTATCGAGCCGGTCCCTAAATCTTAATTTAAATGTCAAAAAAAAAGGGTAACTGCTAAATTGTTTTTTAAATACATGGCTTAGTTTTGTTATGCTTTGACATTTATATAATTGAAGTCAGATAGAATACTCATTCTGTATATGACCTATTTCACTCACAAAATATTTGTGTAATTTATTGATGCTAGCTGCAAATTTGTAGGTTATTCAGGTTCATTACTGTATAATATACATTATATGAATATTCCACACACAAAAAAAGAAAAGAATAGAAAAGAATGAACAGAGTCTTAGGGAACTAAATGACAACAAGAGATGTGCAAACATACATGTCATGGGAGTCCCAGAAGAGGAAGAGAAAGAATATTTGAAGAAATAATTATAGAAAATTTCCCAACCCTATTGAGGAAATAGATATCCATGTCCAAGAGGCACGACGTACTCCCTTCTGAATAAATCTGAATAGACCAAATCTGAGACACATGCTAATCAGAATGTCAAATGCCAAAGACAGAGAATTCTAAGAGCAGCAAGAGAAAAGCAATGCTTAACATATAAGGGATACCCAATAATATTAAGTATTCACAGATAAACAGAAACTGCGAGAGTTTATAACAAAAAGACCAGCTTTGCAGGAAATACTAAGAGGAGTGTTACAGCCTGAAAAGAAAAGACAGGAGAGATAGGCTTGGAAGAGAGTTGAGAAATGATGACTGTATCAGTAACAGTAACTAAAAGTGTCAAAAATAAAATGACAGGAAAAACACAAAGAACAAAATGGATGAAATAAGAACTGCTTTTATAGTAATAACACTGATGTTAATGGATTAAACTCCCTTATCAAAAGACACAAACTGGTGGAATGAATAAGAAAATATAAGCCATCTATATGCTGTCTGCAAGAGACTCACCTTAAGCCCAAGGATACCAATAGGTTGAAAGTGAACGGGTGGAAAAAGACATTTCATGCATGCAGTAACCAAAAAACAGCTGGGATAGCTATACTTGTATCAGAGGATATAGACATTAAAAACAAAACTGTTATTAGAGACAAAGAAGGACATTACATATTAATAAAAGGAATAATTCACTAGGAAGAAATAACAATCATAAATGTTTATGCACCTAACCAGTATGCCCCAAGATACATGAGGCAAGCACTGGCAAAACTGAAGGGAGAAATAGACATCTCTACAATAATAGTTGGAGACTTCAATACACCATTCTCAGCATTGGATAGAACATCTGGGCAGAGGATCAATAAAGAAACATAGAGCTTGAATAATATGGATGAAAACTAATAGACATATACAGAACATTGCACCCCAAAAGAGCAGGATATTCATTCTTTTCAAATGTTCATGTATGTTTCTCCAGGATAGACCATATATTGGGTCACAAAGCTGATCTCAGTAAATTCAACAAAATCGAAATTATACAAAGCACTTTCTCTGATCATAATGGAATAAAGTTGGAAATCAATAAGTGGCAGAAAAAGGAAAAATTCACATTTATATGGAGATTAAACAACACACTCTTAAATAATCAGTGGGTGAAAGAAAGAAATTTCAAGAGAAATCAATAAATATCTTGAGACAAATGACAATGAGAATACAACATATCAGAACCTATGGGATGCAGCAAGGGCAGTGTTGAGAGGAAAATTTAAAGCCCTCAATGCTTACATTAAAAAAAGACAAAAGGGCTAAAATCAATGACCTAACTACACAGCTGGAGGAACCAGAAAAAGAACAGGAAACTAATCCCAAAGCAAGTAGAAAGAATGAAATAACAAAGATCAGCGCAGAAATAAATGAAATTGAGAACAACAACAAAAAAACAATAGAATTAACAAAACCAAAAGTTGGTTCTTCGAAAAGATTAACAAGATCTACAAACCCTGAGCTAGACTGATTAAGGAAAAAAAAAGAGAAAATGCAAATAAGTGAAATAAGAAAATGAAAATGGAAACATTACTACAGACTCCACAGAAATGAGAGGTCATAAGAGGATACTAAGAACAACTTCATGCCAAAAAATTAGACAAAGGTAGATGAAATGGAAAAATTCCTAGGAATGTACAAACAACCTACACTGACACTAAATGAAATAGAATACCTCAACAACTCAATCACAAGTAAAGAGATTGAAACAGTCATCACACAGCTTCCCCAAATGAAAAGCCCAGGACCTGATGGTTTCATAGGTGAGTTCTAACAGGCATTAAAAGAAGATTTAATACCAATCGTACTCAAGCTCTTCAAAAAAATAAAACAAGAAGGAGCACTACCAAACTCATTCTACAAAGCCAGTATCACCCTAATACTAAAGCCAGATAAAGATATTACAAAAAAAGAAAAGTACAGACCCATTTCTCTAATGAATACAGAAGCAAAAGTCCTTAATAAAATACTTGCTAATCCAATCCAATGACACATTAAAAGAGTTATTCATCATGATCAAATTGGTTATATGTAGGCATGCAAGGCTGGTTCAACACAAGAAAATCAGCATAATATACCACATTAATAAATCAAAGAATAAAAATCACATTATCTTATCAATTGATGCAGAAAAGGCATTTGACAAAATACACATCCCTTCTTGATAAAAATACTACAATAAAATAGGAATTAAAGGAAACTTTCTCAACATAATAAAGGCCTTATATGAAAATACCACAGCTAACATTGTACTCAATGGTGAAAGACTGAAAGCTTTCCCTTTGAGATCAGGGACAAGACAAGGATGCCCATTGTCACCATTGTTGTTCAACATAGTGCTAGAGGTTCTAGCTAGAGCAATCAGGCAAGAAAAGGAAACAAAGGCATCCAAATCTGAAAGGAAGAATTAAAACTTTCACTATTTGCAGATGATATGATTGTATATCTAGACAGTCCTGAAAAATCAACAACAAAGCTGCTAGAGCTAATAAATGATTTCAGTAGAGTGTCAGGATACAAGATTAATACACAAAACTCAGTGGTGTTTCTATACACTAGTAATGCACAATCTGAGGAGGAAGTCAGGAAAAAAATTCCATTTGCAATAGCAACTAAAAGAATCAAATATTTAGGAATAAATCTAACCAAGGATATTAAGCACTTGTATTCAGAAAACCATAATGCATTTCTAAAAGAAATTTAAAAAGACCTAAATAATTGGAAGAGCATTCCATACTCATGGAAGACTAAATGTCATTAAAATGTCAATTCTACCCAAATTGAAATATAGATTCAATGCAATCCCAATAAAATTTCCACCAGCATCTTTTAAACAAATGGAAAACACAATTATCAATTATCAAATTTATCTGGAAGGGTAAGAGGCCCCGAATAGCGAGAAACATCTTAAAAAGGAAAAGTGAGGTTAGAGGATTCTCACTTCCAGACTTTAAGTCATAATACCTAGCTACACTGGTAAAAACAGCATGGTACTGGCATAAAGATAGACACATAGAGCAATGGAACTGAATTGATGGTTCAGAAATGGACCCTCACTTATATGGCCAAGAGATTTTTGACAAGCCTGTCAAATCCACCCAGCTGGGAAAGAGCAGTTTATTCAACAAATGGTGCTGGGAGAACTGGATATCCATACCCAAAAGAAAAAAAAGAAGATCTCTATCTCACACCTTACACAAAAATTAACTCAAAATGGATCAAAGATCTAAATATAAAAGCAAGTACAATAAAGCTCCTAGAAGAAAATGTAGGGAAACATCTTCAAGGCCTGGGGGGATGTGGTGGATTCTTAACCCTTACACCAAAAGCGTAAACAATGAAAGAAAACATGGATAAATGGGACCTCCTCAAATTTAAACACTTTTGTGATTCAAAGGACTTGATCAAGAAGGTGAAAAGGCACCTTTCCTTATCGGAAACCACATATCTGATAAGGGTTTGATTTTCATTCAATATAAAGCAATCATACAACTCAATAAAAGAGGAAGCAATCCAATTAAAAAATGGGAAAAAGATTTAAATAGACATTTTTCCAAAGAGGACATACAAATGGCCTAAAAGCACATGAAAAAATGTTCCATATCACTAGCTATTAGGGAAATGCAAAATAAAACAACAATGAGATATCATCTAACACCACATAGAATGGCCATTATTAAAAGAACAGACAACAATAAGGACTTCAGAGGATGTGGAGAAATAGGAACATTTCTTCACTGTTGGTGGGAGTGCAAAATGATGCAGCCTCTGTGGAAGACAGTTTGGTGGTTCCTCAGGAAACTAAATATAGAACTGCCATATGATCCAGCAATTGCCCTACTAGGAATATATCCAGAAGAACTAAAAACTATGATACAAACAGACACCTGCCCACTGATGTTGATAGCGGTGTTATTCACAAGTGCCAAAAGATGGGAACAAACCTAGTATCCAACAACCAATGAATGGATAAACAAAATGTAGTATATACATTCAATGGAATACTATGCTGCAGTAAGTAGAAATGAAATTGGGACACAAGTGATAACATGGATGAATCTTGAAACATTATACTAAGCAAAGGAAGCCAGACACAAAAGGACAAATATTGCATGGTTTCATTAATATGTACTAAATACAAAGATTAAGCACATAAAGTTAAAACTTAGAGTATAGCTTATTAGGAGATAGGAGGGTTGAGAAGAACTACTGATGCTTAATATATGTAGAAGCTTTAATTAACTTGACTGTAAAAGTGTGTAAATGGATAGACTTGATGGTAACACACTATAGTGAGTAGCAACTGGTTTATAAATGGGATTGTGGCTGAAAAGGGTAGTCTGAGGAAGTAAATGTCAACTGAAAGATAGCTAAAGTATAATCTAGGGACTGAATACCACAGTGAGCCCAGAGGTGGATGAGAATTGTGGTTGAGGGTACGAATGCAAGAGTGTCCTCCTGTGAGCTAGAGTAGATGTACATCACTATTGCAGGGTGGGTGTGTATACACCACAATTTGTTTGTCCATTCATCAGTTTATGGACACCTGAGTGGTTTCCAACATTTGGTAATTATGAATAGCAGTGATAAGAATATCGGTGTGCAGATGCTTATCCGTGTCACTGCTCTGTATTTCTGGGGATATACCTAGTAATGGTATTGCCAGGTCACATGGCAAATGTATATTAAACTTCCTTAAGAACTGCCAAACAGTCCTCCAGTGTCTGTACCATTCTACATTCCCACCAACAGTGAATAAGTGTTCCTATCTCTCCATATCTTCTCCAACAGTTTAATATGTGTGAAAAGATATCTCATGGTAGTTTTGATGTGAATGTCCTTAATCAGTAGGGATGTTGAACATTTTTTAATTTGTTTCTTCACTATTTGTGTTTCTTTTTTGGACAGTAGTCTTTTCAAGTCTTTTGCCCATATTTTAATTGGGTAGTTTGTCTTTTTATTGTTGAGTTTTAGTATCTCTTTATATATCATAGATATTAAACCCGTATCAGATATGTGATTGCCAAATATTTCCTTCCATTGAGTTGGTTGCCTTTTCACTCTTTCGACAAAGTCTTCTGAGGTGCAGAAGTGTTGAATTTTTAGGAGGTCGCATGTATCTAATTTTTCTTCTGTTGCTCATGCTTTGGGTGTAAGGTTTAAGAAACTACTACCTTACACAAGCTCTTGAAGACCTTTTCCTACTTTTTCTTCTAGGAGTTTTAAGGTTGTTGCTTTCATATTTAGGTCCTTGATCCATTTTGAGTTAATTTTTGTATAAAGTGTGAGATAGGGGTGCTCTTTCTTTCTTTTGATCATGGCTATCCAGTTCTCCAGGCACCATTTGTTGAACTGACTGTTCTGGCCCAGCTGGGAAGGCTTGACTGCCTTGTGAAAAATCACTTGACTTTAGACATGAGTTCTATTTGAGTACTACATTGGGTTCTGTAGCAGTTTGGCAGTTTGATGTAATTATGAATTCCAAAAATAGATATTGGATTATGCTTGAAAACTGGTCTGCTAATCTGGGCATGATTAAGTTATGATTAGGGCATTGACTGGGCCACATTAGTAGGACATTGAGCCCCACCCCTTGGTTGGTAGGGAATCAAATATAAAAGGCAAGGCAAAGAACAGAATTGAAGCAGTTTTGATGCTGAACCCGGGGAGGCAAGCAGGCAAAGGAACTTGGTTGTGAGGAAGGAGAGAGGGCCCCGGGTTAGAGACAAGCCATTCACCTGACAGTTCACAGCTGGCCTTGTGGAGAGAAGCAAAGCCAGGAAAGCTTCATAGTCTACAGCTGACCTTGTGGAAGAAATAGAGGAGCAAAGCCCGGAGAGAAACGCAGCTCCAGGAAGAGGGAAACCCAAGAAGCCTGAACCCTGGCAAACATCGGCAGCTGCCTTGCTCCAACACGTGGCAATGGACTTTGGTGAGGGAAGAAAGTTATGCTTTATGGCCTGGTAACTGTGGACTTCTACCCCAAATAAATACCCTTTATAAAAACCAACAAATTTCTGGTATTTTGCATCAGCACCCCTTTGGCTGACTAATACAGGTTCCATTAGTCAATCTGTCTGTCTTTATGCCAGTACCATACTGTGTTTACCACTGTAGCTAATATGTTTTAAAGTCAGGGAGTGAGAGTCCTCCAAGTTCACTATTTTTTAAGACATTTTTGGCTATTTGGTACCCCTTACCATTCCAAATAAACTTGATAATTGGCTTTTCAATTTCTGCCAAAAAAGACTTTTGAGATGTTTATTGGGGTTGCATTGAACCTGTAAATCAGTTTGAGTACAACTGACATCTTAACGATATTTAGTCTTCTAATCCATGAATGCATTCTTAAATAATCGGTGGGTCAAAAAAAATTGCAAGAGGATTCAGCAAATATCTTTTATCTATTTTTTTAAATAATATTTTTAAAACTCTTTCCTTCCCCCCCCCCTAGGTGGCTCCCTCATCTATCTGCTCCTTGTCTGGTAGTTTTCTTTTGGAGTCACCGGGAATCAAACCTCAGACCTCCCATGTGGGAGGCAAGTACCCAAATGCTTGAGTCACTTCACTCCCTGCTGGTTGCGTTGTCTGCTGGTTTCAGCATCTAATGGTTCAGTATCTGTTGTGGAGGTTGCGGTGTCTGCTAATTGTGGCATCTGCTAGTTGCGGCTTCTGCTTGTCTTCTTTAGGAGGCACTGGGAACTGAACCTGGGACCTCCCATGTGGGAGGCAGGCACCCAACTGCTTGAGCCACATCTGCTTCTAGCAAATATCTTGAGACAAATGAAAATGAGAACATAACCTATCAAAATCTATGGGACAGCACAAAGGCAGTGCTGAGAGGGAAATATATAGCCCTCACTGCTTACATAAAAAAATAAGAGCTAAAATTGAAGATCTAACTGCACATCTGGAGGAACTAGAAAAAGAACAGCAAACTAATCCTAAACCAAGCCAAAGAAAAGAAATAGTAAAGATCAGAACAGAAATAAATGAAATTGAGAACATAAAAACAATAGAATCAAGAAAACCAAAAGTTGATTCTTTGACAAGATCAAAACAATCGAAAAACCCTGAGCTAGATGGACAAAGAAAAAAAAAGGAAAGACACAAATAAATAAAATCAGAAATAAGGGGGGGGGGGTGGAGAATTACCACTGACCCCACAGAAATAAGAGAGATCATAAGAGGAAACTATGAACAACTGTATGCCAAAAAACTAGACAATGTAGACAAGATGGACAAATTCCTAGAAATACACAAACCACCTACACTGACCCTAGAAGAAATAGAAGTCCTCAACAAACCCATCACAGGTTAGGAGATTGAAACAGTCATCAAAAACCTCCTAAACATGAAAAGCTGAGGACCAGATGGCTTCACAGGTGAATTCTACCAATCATTCAAAGATGATCTAATACCAATCTTGCTCAAACTCTTTCAAAAAATTGAGTAGAATAGAACACTACCAAACGCATACTTCGAAGCCAACATTACCTTAATACCAAAACCAGATAAAGATACTATGAAAAAAGAAAATTGCAGAATAATATCCCTAATGAATATGGATGCAAAAATCCTAAATAAAATACTTGCATATCAAATCCAAATGCACCATGATCAAGTGGGTTTTATCCCAGGTATGCAAGGGTGGTTCAACAGAAGAAAATCAATTAGTGTAATAAACCCCAATAATAAATTGAAGGAGAAAAATCACATGATCCTCTTGATTAAAAAAAATCATTTGAGAAAATATAGCACCCTTTCTTGATAGAAACACTCCAGAAGATAGGAATAAAAGGACACTTTCTCAATATGGTCATGTGCACATATGAAAAACCTACTGCTAACATTGTACTCAATGGTGAAAGACTAAAAGCTTTCTTGCTGAGATCAGGAACAAGACAAGGATGCTCACTCTCACCATTGTTATTCAATACTGTGCTAGAATTTCTAGCTAGAGCAATTATAAAGAAATAAAAGTCACTCAAACAGGAAAGGAAGAAGTAAAATTTTCACTAATCACTGATGATGTGATCCTATATCTAGATAATCCTAAAAATTTCACAACAAAGCTACTAGAACTAATAGACAAGTTCAGCAAAGTGGTGAGATACAAGATTGATAGGCAAAAATCAAAAGCATTTCTATACAGTACTGGTGTGCAATCTGAGACAGAAATCAGAAAAAAATTTCAATTTAAATAGATGTTTTTACTGTTAATGATTTCAAGATTTTTGTTGACTGAATTCCCATTTATTTCTGTATTAAGAGGAAAACAAATTTAACCTGTTAACCTTTTGGAATGTTTATAACATACTGTGAGAAGGCCAAAATATAATATACTTCTGTCTAACATTTTGTATCTCGATGTTTGAAAATTATTTGTTTTGTCTTAACATACTGGATGAATGAAATTCAGAAAGTATTATTACTGTTATCATTGGTGTTGTTATTTCAGTCTTTTTTATTTCATTCTTTTTCCCCCATTTAAAAAAGTAAATTTACTGCACTCCTTTGGATTTTCTGGTATATTGATAATTCTACCTCATTAAGAGACAAACTTATTCAAGCCTCATGACTCATAACTTTAATATGCTTTAATAGCCTGATTAAAAATGTTGGTTTTTTTATATATCCACACACATACACACTCACATATATATATATACACACACACTGAAATCTTTGATTGTCAATCACCAAAGAAGTCCACAATCTCATCTTATTTCTGAAATGTACCATTGCAATAACTGCCTTTTTGTTTTAATTTTAATTTATTTTAAAATCAGAAGAAATATGAATATAATAATGTATATATGCTACTGAATCCAGTCCCTATTCATATTTTTAAAAATATATATTTTTAATTAGAGAAATTGAAATCTTAGAAAACAGTGGAACATTTGTTACAGATTATGAGATAATATCATCAGACTATTATTGTAATAATTGACTTTTAACTACATCTCCTTAGTACCAAATTTTTCATACCAAATCTACCCAGCACATATCTGCTGGAATCACTGTCTCAAAATCCAGTTTTCAGTGTATTAATCTCAATCTTAAACAATATTCCAGTACCAGTAGCCTGATATTGATTCTATTTTCTACTTTTAAACCCCTTTGAAAGACCTGGATTATCCTCATTTTTACTTACAAATATCCCTAGGTAGATATATTTATTATCAAATAATACTTTCTATGTATGAAAATTTCCATCATCTTTTGAGGCTCAATTAATAATCACCATCTCTGCATCACTGCTCAGGAGAACTCCTCTGGGTTTCTCTATTCTCCTAGAGCTCTTATTATTTTGCCGGTACCTTGGCACTCACATCCTACTGTCTTCATAAGGAAAAAGTTTTCTCCACCTATTCTAAGCGTATGTCCTCAACTAGACTTTAAGTAAAGAAGTTACTTTTTATTTATCTGACAAGTAATTTTTTAAAGTAATACCTCTTTGAGTATATTCGAGTATATACTAGAAAGGAGTGGTAAATCAGCCAATTCAACACAAAAATGGAGATACTCAGATTATGATATCAGACATGCAAACCTTCTTCTTAAATTCCTATTGCTTTTGTGGCCTCTCTAGGCACCAACTGAAAATAGAATTTCTATTTAAATTGTCTCTCTTGAAGAGCCAACACATGTCTAAATCTTGCCAAGATGCACTGATTTACAAGTATGGTGCCCTCATCTTCTTGGCTTCCTCGTCTCCTGATCAAATCCTCAAAAATTATTTTTAAGTAATTTTATGTCATGCTATTTGCTTCCTTTGCATCTACTTTGGTTCCCCAGTATTCAGCACTTCTGGATCTTTAGGCAATATATTTTCCAAAAAGAGTACAATAGCCAACATTTTCTAACCTTTTTGTTAGTTCCTCAGGACTTTACATCCATTACAATGGAATACGTGAGCTCCTTTGTCTCGTGAACATACATATCCCGCCAAAGTATAGACGTGCTGTTTAACACATAATACAAATGCTATGTGTTTCAAATAGCCACCCAGAGGAAAGAAGGTGCATTTGATTTCATTGCTCAGCCTTAAGCAAGATGAAAGGGGAATGTGTGTATAATTTAAAGCTGCAAATGTCACCTGTTCTGTGGTCAGGAAGCTAGCTTAAACAAAGTCAAGCAGCTATGTGTTTTCTACCGAAAACGCTGAGCTGGGATTAGGAAAACATATCTCAGGCACGGTGATTTCCTCCTGGCATAGGTAAGTCAATGCAGTACAATTTTAGGGGTGCTGAAAGACCCCTATTCCAAGTGTGCCTGTTGATGTTCTAGTTTCTTTGGAGATGGTCTAATAGGTCTGGGTTTTTCAACAGCAATACACTTCTTAAGCAGTAGCTGAGAGCACAAGCAAATGGGTTCAAATGGCAACTTCACCACCTCCTAGCTTTTTTTTTTCATTTAAAAAAATGCATTGAAGTATACCATTTATATATGAATATACATAAACAATAAGTGTATAATAAAAGTTGTTAACTTACAAAACAAACAAGCATATCATCAGACAGGGCTTCCATACAACACTGCCCCACCAATACCTTGCATTGTTATGGAATATTTGTTACAAATGATGAAAGAGCACAGTCAAAATATTACTACTAAATATAGTCGATATCTTACATTTGGTATAATTTCCCTAACCCACTCTATTACTGACACTCTGTTAATACTAATATGAATATGTTAATATTAACTAATATGATATATTTGTCCCAGTTCATGAGAGCCTTGGGGAGATATTTAGCCTCTCTGTGCATCATCTTCCTCGTGACTAAATTGGAGATGATAACGGTAGCTACCTCCTGGGACTATGTGGAGAATGAAATAACTTAATATATGCAACAGACTTAGAAGAGTATCTGGCACATAATTATCCTAGATTGGTTAACTATTATTATTCAGGTTCCCCCATACCCCTTGGGTACTTTACTTTCTTTCCCAGGTTCCCAGATTCATCCTTTGCTCTCATATTCCTCATCAAAACATTCTCTAAGGTCCCTCTCTATGTTTAAGGGAGAAAACTAAGTACATAATGAGCATGCCACAGAACCTTTGGGGACAGGCACTAAGGTGATTTAAATATATTTCCCAAAGTAATAACCATAATATCTTTTCTTTATGTATAGATGATGTTATTCCCATTACGGGTGAGGAAACAGGCTTGAAGAGGGGACGTAGCTTGTGCAAGATTACTCAAGGAGCGTGTGGCAGAACACAGCACTCAGTGCAGGTCTGTTTAAATGCAAAGCCCACAGTATTTCCAAAATACCATGGTCTGCATTAGTTTTCCTTCAAAACCCTTTTGTATTTCAACCTATAGTTTAGGAAATATTTTCATAAATATCATCTCAGCTGATTCCTGCAAGTAACCTAAGAGATAGATATTGTTACTATAACACTATGCAAATGACAAAATTAAGGTCAATTGAGAAAGCAAATTTACAAATTTTATACACTGAATGGCAGAGAAAACACTAATTAGGTTCCCTTAATAATGCATATGAAGTTTTCCACACTACTGATTTACAAGGACAAACAGCATTGAAGCACTAACTGTTCTGGAGGAATGTACATTTATAACAAGTGGCTAGTGCTCACGGTATAATAGTCCAGTGGAGAAGTTTCTAACAGCAGTCAGTGCGAGAGAACACCTGAGAAAGAGTCCCTGGAATCACACCTAATAGGCCATAGCCTGCTTCCTACCTCACCGTTGCATGGAACAGTTGTCCATGGGGAGTCTAAAATGAATAACCTATGACAAGAATAAAACTGCTTCAGCTTATTTTGGAGAGGACAATTGATAGAATCAAAAGAACCATGGGCTCCAAGTCAAGTCTGAAGTTCTAGGTGGAGCATTCTTATTCCTTTTTGTTTGACATTTGCCACTTGTCAATCTCTGCCTATGATGATAGAAATAGTTTCCTGGATCACATGGAGAGGGCAACCAGAATGAGGGACTGCTGAGAAGGGCTAAGGTTCATCTGTCCAAAACAAAGGCTTTGCTTTACATCTAACTTGATGATCTGATCAGCCAGAGACAGTATCTCCTGGAAAGTGTCCTAACAGACAGCACAACTGTAATGGTTTGAGTTTGAATTAATTATGAATTCCAAAAATATAAATTAGATTATGTTTGTAAGCTCATCTGTTCATCTGGGCATGAGTAAGTTATGAGTAGGGCATTAATTGCCACGTCAGTGAGACGTTGAGCCCCACCCCTCGGTGGGGGTGGTCTGAAGTAGAAGCAGAGATGGGAGAGAAGCAGAGAGAGATTTGGAGAAGGAGATTTGAAAAGCAGTTCTGATGTTGGAGTGAGCCGATCGCCGATTAGGCTACAGCTGGCCTTGTGGAGAGACGCAACGCAGAGTCTCATAGTCTTCAGCTGAACTCGTGAAGGAAACAGAAGCTAAGCCTGGAGAGAAACGCAGCCCCAGGAACAGAGGAACCCGGAAGCCTGAACCCTGGAGACGTCGGCAGCCATCTTCCTCCAGGACATGGACTTTGGTGAGGGAAGAAATTTATGCTTTGTGGCCTGGTAACTGTAAGCTTCTACCCCAAATAAATACCCTTTATAAAGACCGACCAATCTCTGGTATATTTCAAAAGGCACTCCTGTGGCTGACCAAAACAACAACCAAGGCATGCTTCCCTAAAATAGAGAACAAGCCCACAAAGAAGCAAGAATTGTGGTAATGAGGGAACTCCAATCTTCCACAAAACTACTGAAAATTCTCAGTATTTTTGAGAGCAAGTCAAGTAATATTGTTAGCAAATTCACCACTCACAATTGTAGTATAGGGAGATTGATTATCCAGACCTAGTTCAGGGCAATGAGAATACATACCAGGAACGATGAAGATATTTATTATGCCTCCTTGGACAGCTCAGTAGCAAAGTAAAAAAAAAAATCCTAAAATGAACAAACAGAAGGGAAAAAAACAGTATATTTATAGCATACTCAACATATGCTTTATTACAGAAATAGAATTTTTAAAAATCTATCACAATGATCATCATCATCATCTGTTTATTGAACAACTAGATTTTACCAGAAATTGCAAAAATATTAGCAGACATAAAAATATTAGCAAACTGCAGAGTAATCATCCCCATTTTGCAGAGAAGGAAACTAAGACTCACAGAGTTTGTGGAACATGTCCACGTTTTTATGTTTCAGAGCTAGGAATTGACTCCAGATCCACACTGAAGGCCCCTGCTCCTTCTGCAACAACAGTTAAGTGAGCTTCTTAAATTGAAGATGGAGTAAGAGGGATATTGGAAGTAATAAGCAAAGAAATTGGCACCACATACTAGCAAATAATCCCAGGAAAAAGGGGGAAATTAACCAAAGCAAACACTCAAATTCTGTGGCAGCCCAGTAATTTCTGAGATGGATTTCATCCAGGGAGAGAGAAATACACAAGGAACGCCAGGAGCCTGAGTAAAACCAGAGCCAGAATGAGCAGAAGTTTATGAAATATTCTAAGTGCAATTCACAAAAAGTTTACTTATTTTTTTATTATTAAGGAGAAAGAAGAGATAGGCTCATTGTTTTGGAGAAAAAAGATGCAGCAGTGGAGTATAAATAGAATAAGGTGTGAAAAAAGAATGATTAAACTCTAACCTTGTTTTAATCTTCTCCTGCAAGAATAATATATTGAAAGTTCAAAAGAGTAGAAAAACACGATAAATAGGAAATTGAAATTCAAAGTAATTTGGAGATTATAAAAGAGTTCTAACTTGTTTTGGTACACAGACTCAGACAAAGATATGCCAGACTGTTAAATGATTTTAAAGATGGGAAGCTGAAAATACTATTTCTATTTAGAAACTATGGGAAAATACAGTCAAATGTGACAACATATTTTATTTTTAAGCTTATAGAAATAGAAAGCAGTAAAAAAAAATGGGGAGTATTTATTCTGGAGAAAAGAAGATAAAGTAGGGACAAAAAGCAATTTTACACAAATTCCTGAGGGTTAGTTATAAGGAAGAGAAAATATATTTTACATGAGTCTGTCAAACCAGAGAATCAAAAGGAATGAATGGAATATTCAGGGAATAAAATTTTGCTGTCAAAGGCTTTGCTCATAGGAAAATTTGGAAAAGTTTACACCAAAAATGACCATCACTTGTGGAATAAGACTATGTGTGTTTGATGTAGTACAACCTTTTCTATTTCATATAGTATCAAGTTGTTTTTACTTTTTTTTCTTAATGAACAAAACTTGGGGATGGATGCTCTGTCAAATAGAATAAATAATAAAGAAATGATGGATACATAGTGTTTAATTACATATCTGAAGGCAGTGAAGGGGAGGGATGGAAATCTGGGTCAAGATATTTCCAGGCAGAAGAAACAGTAAGTGCAAAGGCCCTGAGGTTGGAGGGAATTTGTTTGTTTCTTTGTTTGTTTTGAGAAATGGCAAGGTGGCCACTGTAGTTAAAGTGGAGTGACTAAAGGGGACAAAAGAAAATGAAAGGCATTGCCACCATTGTAAAGGCTTGGCTATGACTTTGACTGAGATGTGAAACCATTAAAGGTATTTGAAGAGAAAGGTAGCTTGAACTGACATATTTTTAAAAGATCACTCAGGCTGCTACATTGGCAGTGGACAGAAGGTGAAAAAAAGAGTCCAGATGAATTAGTAGACTATTAATTGCTAGTATCATTGTTTGGACCAGGGAGATAAGATTGGAAGTACAAAGAAGTGGGAGGATTTTGGATATTCACTAGCAGAGACAACAGGATTTAGCAACAAATTGATGAGGAATATAATAAAAAAGAGGAATCCAAGACATTTGGCCTAAATAATGGAAAGACGGAGTCACCTTTCTGGGGACAGAGAACACGGCAAAAGGAACAGAATTAAGGGAGTTAAGAATATATTTTGGGTTCTGACCATGTTAAGTTTGAGAGGCGTATTGAAAGTAGAGATACTGAATTGGCAGATGCTTCTGTGATTCTGAAAATCAGGAGAGAGCTCTAGGAAGGGAATGTGGAAGTAGTGGGGAATATATGACATTTAAATTAATAGGACTAGGAAATACCATATTGGGAATGAGTGCCAATAGGGAAAGGAGGGGGAGTTAAAGACAGACCCTGTGGCACAGGAACATACAGAGATTAAGTGATAAAGAAAATGAGTCACCAATGAGGATGGAGGAAAATCAGAAGTGTGAAAAAGAGCATTTCAGGAAAGTGAGAATGACCAGTGCTCAAAGATCAAACTAGATAAGACTGAGAATTAACTAGTGGATATCATTAGTGAGTTTGGGCAAGTTACCAGTTAGTGAAGTCATGGAAACAATAGCCTGATTAGAGAGTTCAGTAGAGAATGGGTATCCAAGATCTGGAGTCAGTGAGGATAGACAAATTTCAAGAGGTGTTTTACTGAATAGGAGAGAAATAGGAGAGAGGAATGAAGAATCAAAAGAGTAGTTTTTCGTTTCTGCATTTCTTCTTTCATTTAATTAAGCATTGATTGAGGATGGAGAAATTGCATAGTGTTTGCATTTCGATGGGTATGACCCAGGTAAGAGGAAAAAAACGGAAATTGCTGGTGCAATGTCCTTGATTATGTGAGTGAGGGGAAGGCATTGTGAACAAATAGAGGGGATGCCCTTAAAAAGGCTCATGAGCAGTTTATCAAGAGGGGAAGAAGGAGTGCAGGTGAGAGGTAGATATAGATCTGAGGACACAAGGAAGACTATATTTTGTCCATCAAATCCCAAGTAACTTCGATTTAAATTATTTTGTCTTCTCGTTTCTGCACCTGGATTCATCACATGCTCAGGTAGTGTGACCAGGTTGTCTTCCAAAATTGACTCCTCCCACAACCAGAACAAGGGGATGTGACATCACCTTACTTTAAATGACATTTTGCTGACAGCTAAGGAAACAACAAAGAGCAAAACAAATCTAAAAACACTATGTTCCTACAGTGAGGTCTGAGTACAGAAATGTTAAAGAAATCAATGGAGCAGAATGCCAAGTCTACAAACAAGAACAAGTGGGAAAAAAATTCAGTATGCCATGAAGGCAGAATTTCTAATATTAGGAAAATAATGGAATACTTTTTAATAGAGTTGATATGGCTAATTCACTCTTTGGAAACACAAAGACAAAGTTGTATCCTTAAATTTTGTTTTCACCCCCCCCCATCCAGATTGATTAGAGATACCAATGAGTAAAAAGAAAAGGAAAAAAAAAAAAGGGAAGAGAAAGAAGCAAATTGCCTGAAGAAAATACAGACCTTTTCTGTAACAGAGTTTGGAGAAACATTTCAATCAATATTAATTTTTTCAAGTCAATGCTATATGAATTTTTAAAATAACACAAAAAAATATTAGCAGACTACATGACACTTCTCACCACCTCACCATTTACCCAGAAGTGACCATTTTCAATGTGTGTCTTTTCAATACGTGTAGCTGTTTTGTATGGTCTACATATTACTAAATAGTATTCATCATTGCTATTTTTTGTTTTATCAAATGTAGACACTTTATTTTACAGTAGAAAATATTTATCTCATATACTTTCTTCTATATACCATAAACTACCACCCTTGTCTTCCCAAAGGAAGTATATGATTTCTTTTTTCATTACATGTGGTATTTTGTCTTGAAAATCTTCTTGGAATAGCTGGGGGTTTAAGCAGACCTACTGACTGTGGACATCATGTGGAGCCCTATGTCAAAAATAAGTGTTCCTTAAGAATCCCTTAATATTTGTCTTTTTCTAGAGCAATTCAATTTTCTACAAAAGAATCCCCCAATCTTCTGCCTGAGGGCTTAGTACAGTCACCCAAGTTCTAAAATCAGGTCAGAGGAAGGAGCCAGGGAGCATCTGCATTAAGACTCTAACAAATTCACTCCACATTCCTTACAACTTTGAGGATCAACTTTGTCAACTGCTGTGTTTTAGGCTTCTGAGTTCAAAGCCTTTTCACTTCTCATTCTCTTGAGAATAAAGTGGTTTCTCCTACTCGATATTTGGAGGTTAAGGGTGGAGATATATCCACTATTGGGGGTCACATATGTCAGTTTTGAATTACCTTGTGCTGCTTGTACTCAAATTTTCAAGATTTCTCCATCTCCAAGAGTATTAGCATACAGTTTCTTTCAGCATGCTAGGTCAGTTATCATAGTTCATTTGGTTTCAGTCTTGCAATGTTTATTGACATGTTTGCTGAATTTCTCTTTCCAGTCCTCTTTGTTTTCGTTCTTTATAGATTTTTTAAAATTGATATTTAAAGAGAGAGATAAATGTTTGTGGAACATCCATGATTGCAAACAAAATGGTTAAAGATTTTGTCATCATGACACTAAAGGGAAATTTCATGAAGGGAAAGATTCATGGTTTGTATTAACCAAAAATTAAAGCCATATATGAATTTTTAAATTATCAATATTAAAATTAAAAAGAGATATTATGACAAATTGTGTAACATATACGAGAAAAAGCACCATCATGCTTATTATATACATTATTCTTTAAAAATATGAACGGCCATTTAGAAAACATAGGCCAAGGATATGAACAGGGAGTTCACCAAATGAAAAAATGGCTGATTAATGTAGAAAAGATGGTCTGATGATTAAAGCAAGGCAAATCCATGCAAAAAAGATTTCACATTTATCCAACTATCACATTAACTATGATGAAAATGTTCAATAATCTCTAGTATAAACAAGTATGTGAAGAAAAAGCCAGTCTCATGCCTCTGGTAAACTCGTAAATTGGCTCAACTTCTATGGAGGGTTAACTGGTAACACCTATCAAAATCTAAAACATTTAAATTCTTTGCAGCATTTCAGCAGTGACAAAATCAGAAGCATCTAAATACTAAGAAGCATGATTGTAAAAAGTATAGTGTATCCACAAATTGTAATGAAAAACATTGGAAAGAAAGAGGAGCACCTATATATACTAATAGAGAAAAATGTCTAAGACTAAAAAAAGTAAAGGTCATATAGTATATAGTATGTACCAATTTGCTGAGGTAAAAGAATAGGATTTTATATAAAAATGAACGTGCATAAAAATTATTGGAATGATACCTGTTTTGGTCAGCCAAAGGCGTGCCTTTTGAAATATACCAGAGATTGGTCGGTCTTTATAAAGGGTATTTATTTGGGGTAGAAGCTTACAGTTACCAGGCCACAAAGCATAAATTTCCTCCCATACCAAAGTCCATGTCCTGGAGGAAGATGGCTGCCGACGTCTCCAGGGTTCAGGCTTCCAGGTTCCTTTGTTCCC
>PVKH010006018.1:0-21466 GCA_004027955.1 Chaetophractus vellerosus
TATTTATTTTTTTACATATCTTCCCTCCTCCCCGCTGCGGTGACACGCCGAGACTGGTCACTGCACAGGCACGGCTTTCCCCGCTTGTGGGCAGCTTCTGCTTCCATTCACGGCTGTCTCTCAGTTAGCGGGTGGCTGGCTGCGCTCCATTTGCGGGCGACCTGCCCTGCCCGTGGCGGCTTTTGCCTGTCCGTGGCAGCTTTTTGCCCTGCCCACGGCGGCTCTGGCCTGCCCATGGCGGCTTGCCATTCTCAAGGCGGTCTGCCCTCTAGGAGAGGTCCCCGGGAACCGAACCTGGGGCCTCCCATGTGGTATGCCGACGCCCTATCCACTGGGCTATCCAGCCGGCCCCCAAGGTCCACATTTTAGATCATACACTTTTATAAATTTTGATGCCTGTAGCTATAGGCTTTTAAAATTAATTTATTTTTAAAGAAGCTTTAGATTACATAAATATTACATAAAAAATATAGAGGATTCCTATATGTCCTTCCCTCTGCCTCCCACATTTTCCCACATTAACAACATCCTTCATTAGTGTGCTACATTTGTTACAATTGATGAACACATATTGAAGCATTGTTACTAACCATGGACCACAGTTTACATTATAGTTTATACTCTGTCCTGCACAATTTTGTAGGTTATGACAAAATATATAATGACTTGTATCCATCATTGCAATGTCATGCAGGACAATTCCAATATTCTGAAAATGCCCCCATATTACACCTATTCTTCCTCTCCCTCCCCCCAGAACCTCTGGTGGCCACTGCCTTTATATCAATGATAAAAGTTCATCTGTTGTTAGAATAATAGTAAGTCTATAGTAGAATAATGTTAAGTCTACTTTAGTCCATTGTTCATTCTCCAGTCTTGAGGATTTGGGGACAGTGATACCCACTCTGCTTCCAATTGAGAGTGGGCCTAGATCCCATGGGGCAGATGGATAGAACTATCTTGCTTGCAGTTGCAGACAGTCTCTGTTCCTTGGGAGCGGTGTTGTCCATCATCATCTCCTTGTTAATTGTCCTGGATAAGCCCAGTGAATTGGAGAGTAGGTGTTGCAAGTCTGCTGAGATTTGGGGCTCAACTGGCACATGGATGGACCAAAGATTTAAATCTCCGTGACATATATTTATCAAGTATAGTGCTAATTATACATAAAAATAAAAGGGGCAGAAGAGCCATGTGTAGGGAAGGTATAAATGAATCTAATTCTGTTACACTGGGGAGCATAAATTCCAAAGTAAGGCCCACTGACAGAGTGCCAGATTCCTGAGCTGTCTGCCCTGCTTATAGTATCTGTATGTCTCTAGAGCCCTCAGGAGCCCCGTTATTTGAGGCAATGTTTACTGTGGCATTCAATGTGATCCTGCTGAGACATGAATAAGTGTAACCTCTGGAGTGACCTGATTCACTTTGAAATCTCTTAGCCATAAAAAAATCATTTGCATTTACCATTTCTCACTTTTGGTCAAGGTCTTATTCCAGATGCATTGCTAGTTGGTGCTTGGTAGTAATTCCTCCATGCCAGGGAGGCTCATCCCCATAAGTCCTGTCCCATGCCAGGGAGAAGATAGTATGTTTATGTAATGACTTTGTCTCAGAGAAAGACCACATTTGAGCAACAAAGAGGCTTTCAGGAGGTAATTCTTAAGTAATATATAATAATAAGTTAAATCTTAATTTGATAAGAAAAGGTTCAGATACACAATCATCAATATGAAGTACCTGGTGTAATGGGCTGTCTTCCTTCACTAGGCACTGCTTTTGTACTCAGAGAGTTCTCACTGTCCTATTCTAGAATGTAGCAGAATTCCCCAGGAAGGGAATTCAATATTCCTTCAGTTATTGTGTGGGTCTCCACCCACCTATACAATGCCCCATTAATGCTTGAGCATATTCATATGCCTTAGAGGCATGCCTCATGTGAACCCCTCTCTATGCATGTTCCATCACTGACACCCTGCAACAGTGATCCTCCCCTGCTACAGTTGTGACCCATATGTGATCCAAAACCTCTCTAAAAATGAAGCCAACAAAATAACAAAATAAAATTAATAAGAAAAATTTTTTAAAAGTTAAAAAAATAACAAATAAAATACAAAATATTTTTTAAAAATTTGAAATAATAGTAGAACAATTTTAGACATTGTGTCTTTCATCACTGTAAGATCTGTTGTCTTGTAGGTAAAGCTATGGGTTTTTCACAGATGCTCTTCCCTACTTTGAGGAAGTGCCTTTCCATTACTAGTTTCTTGAATATTTTAACCATGAACAGGTATTGGTTGGATTTTTTGCATTCCTTTAATGAAATGATCATGCACTTTATTATATTAATATGGTGCATTCTGTTACATGATTTTTGGAATGTTAAATCCACCTCTATTTCTAGGAAAAATCCCACTTTGTCATGTTGTATAAATCTATGTTACTGGATTTGTGTTTCCTAGTATTTTATTGAAAATATTTTGTTCTATATTTATAAAGGAATATTGGTTAGCAATTTTCTTTTCTTGTGATATCTTTGCCTGATTTTGGTACCAATAATGGCTTCAAGGAATGAGTTTCGATGTATTCTGTCCTCTTCTGATTTTTGGAAGTGTTTTGGAAGCACCTATATCAATACTTCAATGAAGGATTGGCAGAATTCACCAGTGATGCATCTGAGGCTTCCTTGTGGAAAGTTTTAAAATTATTAATTTGAATTCTTACTTCTCATAGATCTATTCAGGTTTGCTATTCCATTTTAAGTCATTTGGGGTAATTCATGTCTTTGGAATTTATCCATTTCATCTAAGTTGTCTAATTTGTGGCATACAGTTGTCATATTATTTCCATATGTATTTCTGTGAGTTTGATAGTTATGTCCCCTTTTTTATCCCTGATTTTAGTAATTGAGTCTTCTCTATTTATTTCTTGGTCAACCTAGTTAAAATTTATTAATTTTGTTAATCTTTTCCAAGTACCACTTTTGATTTTTAAATTTTCTTTATTCTTCTTCTATCCTCTCTCCTTTTATTACCACCTGGTATTTATCATTTCTTTTCTTCTTCTTTTTTTATGTTTAATTTGGTCATCTTTTTCTAGTTACTTAATAGGAAACATTTAGTTTGTTGATTTTAGTTTTTTTTCCCTTTTTAAATATTGGCATTTACAGGTATAAATTTCCCTCTAAGCCATAGATGCTTTTGGCATGTGGTGTCTTCATTTTCATTCATCTCCAAATATTTTCTGCTTTTTCTTTTGATTTCTCCTTTGAACCAATGGTTATTAAAGAGTACATATTTTGCCTTCCACATATTTGTGATTCCCCAGATATCTTTCAGTTAATTGGTTTCTTATTTAATACATAATTTCATTTGGGGACATAGAACATGCTTTCTATAGTTTCAATCCTTTTAAATTTATTCAGACTTGTTTTGTGTTGTAACATATGATCTATCCTGTATGATGTCCCACTTGGTCTTGAAAAGAACATGCATTCTGCTGCTGTTAGGTGGTGTATTCTATGTTAATTCTAGTTTGTTTATAGTCTTATTCAATTCTTCTATTTCCTTTTTTATCTGCCTAGTTGCTTTACCTGTTATTGCTAGTGAGGCATTGAAGTCAACAACAAGTATTGTTTATTGTCTATTTTCCCCTTCAATTTTGTCAGATAGCACTTCATGTATTTTGGGGATTGCTACTAAATACGTGTGTGTTTACAATTGTTATTACTTTCTGATGGTTTGACCATTTTCTCATCATATGTCCCATTTTTTTCCTGTTAACATCTCTTTGTGTTAAAGCCTATTTTGTCTGATATTAGTATAATTACTCCAGCTCTTTTATCACTATTGTTTCCATCCTTTTACTTCAATCTGTATATATCTTTGAATTTGAAGTGTGCTTCCAGTAGTCAGCATATAGTTGGACTTTTATTACCCATTCTGACAAGTGAATTCTTTAATCCATTTATATTTATTCTTGCTATTAATATGGTTGGATTTATAACTGCTATTTTACTTTTTGTTTCCCCCCTTTTTTATGTTTTGTAAATTTTATTACATTTTATGTATACATCAAATTTATATTTTACAATATGAAACTTTATCATGATATTTTAAACAGTGCAGAACTATATATGAAGTGTTTATTTTTTAATAGTGATTGATTATTTTAGCTCTTTTGCTTTCTAGAAAGAGTTTTAACTCACTTGATTATTTTTGGTGTTCTAGGTTGACATTTCCAATGCTATTCCTGGCACTAGGTACAATGTAACCATCTCTTCAATTTCTACTACAACATACAGTTTGCCTGTTAGTAGAACAGTGACAAGGAATATAACAAATAAGTACATGTTTTAAATAACTTTTTAAAAAGTGAAGTATTTTTGAGTCAGTGTAAATCTATTGGATGGAAATACTTATTGACAGTGTGTAATGTGTGCATTATATGTCTGGAAAACAGTCTAGTAAGGAAAGTAGAAAGGAAACTTAAGAAAGTGATTTGTTTAGAACCTCTGTTCTACTGGTTCTTTAGCTTCCTTTATTTTGAAAGAGTAAAGATAATTACTCTATACCTGTTTGTGAAATGAATCAGAGAGAGCATTAATGTTAACATTTAAATAATACAGCATCATAAAAATGTTAAGCTCACTACACTTGCTCAGGAAGAATGATTCATTTCATAAGACTGTTTATTTTATTTTATTTTTTTAAGTTTTAAAGATACTTAGATTCTACAAATGTATACAAATGTATTGGCTTTCAATCTGTATATATCTTTGAATCTGAAGTGTGCTTCCTGTAGTCAGCATAAAGTTGCACTTTTATTACGTAATCTGACAAGTGAATTCTTTAATCCATTCATATTTATTCTTTCTGCTGATACGGTTGGATTTATATCTGCGTTGTAACTTTTTGTTTTCTCTCTTTCATCCCATTTTTTCCTTCTGTTCATCCTTTATTGCCTTACTTAAAATTGATTGGATATTTTATAGTGTAATACAATCTCTAATGTTTTTAAGTTAATTTTGAATTAATTTCTTTGTAAAATTCTCTGTGATTTACAGCATTCTTCAGATTTGTACTTAGTTCCATTGGTATATAGGCCTTTTATTCTTAAATAGCTCCTTTCCATCCTCCAACTTTTTGTGACTTTATTGATATACATATTAAGTCTATATGTGAAAACAAAAGCACAAGTGAATTGTTATAATTATTGCTTTATACAACCTTATGTCCTTTAATAAAGTTTAGAGAATAAAAGAGATTAAGTATATATTTCTAGAGTTTGTTACATTAAACTTAAAATTTCCTTTCTGGTTATTTTAATTGCTTCCTGTTGTTTAGGGTCATTTCTTTATGGCAATGCATCTTTTTCCCACCCACCTCCTTTGTGCTGTTATTGTCAAATATATTACATTTCTACCTATTAGAGGTTCAACAATTCAGATATATACACATATTTATACAACTGTTTCTTAAATCAGTAAAGATAAGAAATGGGCAATTATACTTCTTTTGTAATTACCTACATATTACCTTTATTGCCACTCACTGTTTTATCATGTGGATTTGAATTATTGTCTAGTCCACTTGCTTTCAGGCTGAAGACCTACTTGTGATGCAGGTTTGTGAGCACCAAATTCTCTTAGTTTTATTATATCTGTTAAAGTTTTTATTTTGTCTACATTTTTAAAAGATAAGTTTGCTGGACATAAGATTTGTTGAGTGATTTTTCTATCAGTAATTTGAATATATCATCCAAATACCTTCTGATTTCATTTTTTTTTCCTGACGACAAGTTAGCTGTTAATCTTATTTGGGTTCTCTTGTATGTAATGAGAAAATTTTCTCTCATGGTTTTCAAGAGTTGCTCTTTATATTTGGCTATGATATATGTGGGGGTGTGACTCTCTGCATTTTTCTACCTGGAATTTGATGAGCTTCTTCAATATGTAGATTAATGTTTTTCATCAAACTTGGGAAGTTTTAGTCACTATTTTTTAGCATATTTTTTTCTGCTGCTTTTCTTTCTTCTTTATTTCTGATAATCCCATTATGCATATTTTGGTGTGCTCAGTGATGTCATATGTTTCTCTGAAACTCTGTTCATTTTTCTTCATTCTTTTTTCCCATGTTCTTCAGATTGCATTATCTCTATTGATCTATCTTCAAGTTTGCTAATTCTTTCTTCTGCTAGTTCAAATCTATTGCTGAGCCTCTGTAGTGAATTTTTCATTTTGGTTATTTTACATTTCAACTCTGGAATTTCCATTTGTTTATTTTTAATAATTTATATTTCTCTTTCAATTGTTGATCTCTATTTGATGAGACATTATCATCAGATCCCCCTTCAATTCTTTATTAATGCTTTCCTTTAGTTCTTTGACCATATTTCTAATAGTCAGCTAAGTTCACCATCTGATTGATCTCCTTCAAAGTCAGGTTTCTACTGCCTACATATTAAGTCTATATGTATACGGGTCAAACTTTCCTGTTTCTTGTCATTTTGTTGTTTTGCTGAAAATGGGACAGTTTAAATATTATATTGTAGCAAACCTTCATATTGATTCCCACCCTCCCTTAGATTTATTGTTATTTTTGTTTTGTGGTCATTTGGTTATTTGTTCAGTATTTGGATGAGCAAGTTCTGTGAAATCTATTCTGTATAGCCTCTGATATGCTTGGTCAGATTTTTTTTACCCTTGTTTTTATCTTTTAGCCTGATTTCCTAGGGGTCATCTCTGGTTCAACTTAAGTACTTCTTTATTGTTCAAAACTGTATCTAAGCCCCTTAGGCAATTAAACATTGCAAGTGTGTGTGTGTGTGTGTGTGTGTGTGTGTGTGTGTGTGTGTGTGGTTGAGAGGTGGCTATCACATCTCAAGGAATTTCTGCTTCTTTGCTCCATGTATAGCTGGAGTCTAGTCCTTGGAAGTTCCCTCTCTGATCATTTCTGAGAGTGCATCACTTTCCACATGGACACGATCGTCCTGAATGTCAGGGAGGAGCATGGTTTGATTTTAAGCCTGGGCTCCTAGGAGGTACCTTTAGGTCAGGGTAAGTTATTGTTCGGTCAGTGTTTGATCAGAGATTGTTTTTAAGCCACTTGTACCAACGAAGCAGCCACCTGGTGTGGATGGGTACATGTTCAACTTAGGCAATGTGTTCAAGTTGGCTCCACATTTTGCTCTGATTGTGCATGAGTGAGTGCAGCCCATCATATGTACACAGCTCTTCTTGACTGTCCTTTTCCCTGGTTCTCTCTATTGAACTTCCATACACTCTGCCATTTTAATTGTATCCTAGAGCTACCCCCCCCCATTCCCCTTAACTCCCCTCCACAAAGTTCTCCATTGCTTTTCCAGTGCTCTAAGGCATGGAGCTCTCTATCATATTTTCCAAATGAAGTGAGTTCCCTTAGGCAGAGCTAGACAGTTCACCCTTATGTCCTCCTGGGCAGAACTCCAGCACTAGCGCTTTGTCCATAATGACAATCCTGCTCTGTGAGTGGGCATTTGGCTAAGGATAGTGACAGCCTCTGGTCTTCTCAGTTACCCCTCCTGGTGTGGGAAGGAAGGAGAATGGATTTAGGCTGACCTTTGCTTGCTTTTCCTCTCAGTGTCCCCCCAGCAACATTCCCTCCCTGCTGTAACAGTCACACCTACAAGTGTTAGAGGGATTTCTTAGAACCAATCTCATATCACACTGTGCCCCCACAACTGTCGTCACTCCTCATTCTGTTCCTTCAGAGGTACCAGCAGCAACTATACAGTGCTTTGCCAACAGAGTTCTAAGCAAAACTCATCAGGACCATTTATCCAAGCTCCTAAGTTCTTGTTAACTCCAACTGTTTCACTTTTGTTCTTCCAACCCTAGAGATGGTAGAAGAATTCTGAATTTATCATCTTAGGCTAAATAGGTTATCTTTTTGTGACCAATTTCCTATATGAACGCCTTCTCTTGTTGTACCTAGTTATCTATTATGGTTTCCAATTTTTGACTGGACCTTGACTCATATAGCCACAATTGGTTAAATGAGCTTGCTTAATTTCATGGAAGCTAAAAAAATGTGGGGAAGAACACACTCGATCTCTCCCCCAGTGAAATAAAGTCCTATGCAGACACCGCACAATTTTTAGTAATGCATGCCATTCCGAACTAAAAGCACAAGCTATATGCCCTCCACAGCACACACCTGTAAAATAACAACAAAACTCAGAAAAGTGAAATTATACTGGGAAGATATTAGGAGAGACCTTCTTTCCTAAGCCCTGACTGTGATTTCTAGAAAGTGCCACTTTGTCCATTATTCTTTGTGGCACTGGCTCAAACATTTGGAAGTTATTTTCTTTCCTATCTTCCTTATACCACATTTGAAGTGGAAGTTGTAGAGCATTCTTTTCTTGTGAGCTGATGTTTCAAGAGACTTCCTTTTGTTTAATTCTCTAATAGTTTAAGGGTCATGGTTTCTTTGGCAATATAATTATTTCACAAACTTAGTGGGCTTCTTAATTGTTTACTTTCCATCAATTCCTTGTGCCAGAAAATGCCTTATATTGTTTGCTAGATGTAACTCTTGAACAGGAATTATTTTTCTTTCTCATCTCCAGTCCTACTCTCATAACTTGATAATGGCTACCTGTAGGTGTTGAGCTTTGCTCTGAAACATTTTATCTGAGCACCATGTTCTTAATCTGATTTTTGTCTGTAGCAATGTAATTATGTAATAGATTTTATTAGGCATTTGTTCTCAAATACTTCTATAATTCCAAATTTAATTTGGCATCAAGAGCAGTTTGTTTTCCAATTTTCAAAAGCCCTAAATTTCTGAAATCTCTCAATTTTCTTTATTTTTTATAGCTAATCAACCCATTCTTTCCTGAATTCATTCATTTAGTATCTATCCCAATACATGAAAAATAATAAAAATTCTATACTAATATTATTTTATCCAACCCCTTTCCCTAAAGCCTACAAACTATTTAGGCATTTTGTTCTGTCAACCCAGCTATTGCAATTTATTTATTTATTTATAATTTGTTTGGGTTACACTCTAACAGTGGTCAGTGTAATCAATGGATATTTTCCTTGTGACCATGTTACCCAACCACTTAGCAGATGCCATATATTATATTAAAATTTTATTTATAAAGTTTATTTTATAATTCATATTATTTTTATAATTTTGTCTCATAACATTATAATATACATACAAAAATAGTAAGTGTGCAGCTCAATACATTTTCACAGTAAGCATAAAAGCTTATGTCCAGGATGTATCTCAGGAAATATAATATTGCCATCACCTTAAAAGACCCTCTTATTCTCCCCCTCAGCCTTTACTTCCTCCCTCAAAATAACTACTCTCTTGACTTCTAACAACACTTTTTTTTAAATTCTCAATTTTTGTATACTTGCTATTAAAGTGTAAAATACATGTAGAAAAATGCCCAAGTCGTAAGTGTGAAGTCACTTATGTCAGAAACTGAACACTCACATGAAACCAACATCTAGATCAAGATACATCATTAGTATCCCGTAAACAACCCTACCTTCATAACAAGGAAACTATGTTTTTGTCTTCTAATATCACATTTAAGTTTTGTGTTTTTGAACTTTATAAAAATGTAGTTATACTGTATGTTTTTTGGTCTAGCTACATGTGCTTAATAATGTGCTGGTAAGAGCTATCCACACTGATGTACACAGATAGTTCATTTCTGTTTATTGCTGTACAGATTTCATTGCATTAAAATATCACAGTTGATGTATCCATTCTATTGTTGGGATCTTGATAAGTTTTGAATTAAGTCTACTATAAATAATACTGCTATGAATATTATTGAATGTGTTTTTGAAAAGTATGTATATATGTCTTTGGACATATATAAGCTAGGAGTGGAATGTCTAGGTATTTCACATTCAACTTTAGCAGATACTGTCACATTTTTTCCATAGTGGTTGTACCAATTTAAACTATACTAGCAGTTTACTATACAGCTAATTTCTTCACATCTTTGACAACACTATGTTGTCTGTCTTTGCCATTTTAGTTTTTTGTTGGATGTGTAGTTGCATTGTATTGTGGTTTTAGTTTTCATTTCTCTTATGATTAATTAAATTGAGAGCTCTTTCCTACCTCTGTTAGCCATTTGTATATCATCTTTTCAAAGTGCCTTTTCATTCCTTTTGCCTATTTTTTTCCCTTAGAGTGATTTCCTTTTTCTTGCTACTTAATATTTCTTTTGTATAAGGAATGAGGGTACTCTTGGAACATAAATATATTGAAACTATTTTCTCATACTCTGAAAGTTTTAAAATTTATTCCAATTTTTATTTTTCAAATGTACTTAGAACGTCTTGTGCTCTGTCCTTTGGGTTTAACTCTTCTTTCCCTAACTAAATTATCCATTTCACTTTCTTGAAATGGACAACTAAGTCACTAATTTTCTTCACTCTTTAATGTATGCATGTATGTCTATAAATTACTTCTTTTTTTCTAAGTAAAATATATGCTTTATTCACTGCTATGTAATGATATGACTTACAATCAATGTGTAAATACAGGAAGCACATAGAGAACTGTGAAAACATTATCTTGATTAGTTTTGAAAACTAACTGAATTACATGCTTTATTCATGGCTATATACTGATATTGACTTACTAACAATGTTAAAACACATGATTCACATAGTGAACTGTGAAAACAGTGTATTGATTAGCTTCAAAAACTAAGTAAAATTAATTCTTTATTCACTGTTATGTACTGATATTGACTTACAATCAATGTTAAAACACAGGACTTCATAGAGAACTGTGAAAACAGTCTTTTGATTAGTTTCAAAAACTTAAATACATGACTTATTCACTGTTATGTTCTTATATAGACTTTTAAGATATATACTTATTAATTTTTAAAAAAATACTTAGATTACTTGAATGCTACATAAAAAATGTAGGGGATTCCCACATACCCTGCTCCCTACCCCTCCCACCTTTTCCCAAAGTAACAACATCCTTCAGTAGTGTGGTACATTTGCTCCAATTGATAAATACATTTTGGAGCATTGCCACTAAGCGTGGATTATAGTTTACATTGTACTTTACATTCTCTCACACACAATTTTGTAAGTTATGACAAGATATATAATGTAGTGCCATTCAAGACAACTCCCACATCCCAAAACTTCCCCTATATTACACCTATTTTTCCCTCTCTCTCCCCTCAGAACCTCCAGTGGCCACTGCCTCCACATCATGATAAAAGTTCTTCCATTGCTAGAATCACAATAAGTCTATAGTAGAATACCAGTAAGTCTACTCTAGTCTATCATTCATTACCCAATCCTAAGGATTCTGGGATGGTAAGGCCCACACCACCTCTAACTGAGAGGGGGATTATATCTCATGGGGCAGATAGGTGGGACTATCTTGCTTGCAGTTGCAGACTCTCTCTGTTCCTTGGGATGGTGGTTGTCCATCATCTTCTCCTTGTTAGTTGCCCTGTGAGTCCAATGAACTAGAGAGTAGGTATTACAATGCTGTTGAGATTCACGGCCCAGCTGGCACATGGACAGCACAAAGAATTAAGTCTCTTGGGCATACACCTATCAACTCTAGTATAACTATAGTTAGTACTAGAAGGGGCAGAAAAGCCATATGTAGGGAAACCACAACTGAGTCCAACTCTGTCACACTGGGGAGCATAAATTCCAAAGTAGGACCCATAGGCAAGTTGCCAAACTCCTGAGCTGTCTTCCCTGCCTATAGTGTCTGGATGTCTCCAGAGCCCTCAGGAGCTCCACTATTTGAGGCAATATTTACTTTTGGCAGTCAATGAGATCCTGTGGAGACATGCAGAAGCATAACCTCTGGAATGACCTCCTGACTCACTTTGAAGTCTCTCAGCTATATAAACTCATTTATCTTTTTCATTTCCCTCTATTGGTCAATGTCTTTTTCCAGTTGTGTTGCTAGTTGGTGCTTGGGAGTAACCCCCTGGTGTCAGGGAGGCTCATCCCTGGGAGTTATGGCCCATGCTGGTGGTGGGATGGTAATGCATTTATATGCTGAGTTTAGCTTAGATAGAGGCCACATTTTAGCAGCAAGGAGGCTCTCAGGTGCTGTATTAGTCAGCCAAAAAGGTGCTGATGCAAAATATCAGAAATTGGTTGGTTTTTATAAAGGTTATTTATTTGGGGTAGAGGCTTACAGTTATCAGGCCATAATGCATAAGTTACTTCCCTCACCAAAGTCTATGGCCACATGTTGGAGCAAGATGGCTGCTGACATCTGCCAGGGTTCAGGTTTCCTGGGTTCCTGTCTTCCTGGGGCTTTCCCCTTTCTAGGCTTAGGCTTGCTTCTCTCCTCAAGGCCAGCTGTAGACTATCAAGTGAATGACTCATCTCTTTTCCCAGAGCCTTCTCTCCTTCCTCATGACAAAACTCCCCTGTTTGCTTACTTCCTTGGGCTCCAGCATTAAAACTCCACATCAGAACTCCAACATCAAAACTTCAACCAACTCCTCTGTTCTACCATGTGGTTTTATCTCTTGAGTCCCCACCCACGAAGGGGCAGAGACTCAACGTCCTACTGATGTGGCCCAATCAAAGCCCTAAACATAATTTCATCAAGCCCAGAGGAACAGACCATTTTAAAAAACATAATCCATATCTATATTTGAAATTCATAAATATATCAAACTGCTACAGGTGGTAACTCTGAGCCACCCTATAATACTAAGCTAAGTTTCAATTTCAAAAGTTAAGGTTCATAAGTACAGTCATCAGTACCAAGAGCCTGTCAATTGTCAATCCTCCTTCCCTAGTCACTGCCCCTGTACTCGAGGGATTCTTGATGTCCCATCAGAGAATTGGCAGAGCTCCTCAGAATGGGAATTTGATATTCTTTCAGTTATTGTGTGAGTCTCCACCCACTGTGACAATGCCCCATGAAAACTTGAACATATTCATATGTCTTAAAGGTATGCCCCCAAAATGTGGAATGCTTCACAAACCTGCATGTCAACCTTGTGCAGGGGCCATGCTAATCTTCTTTGTATCATTCCAATTTTAGTATATGTGTTGTTGAAGGGCTCACTATAAATTAGCCCAGCTTTATCTCTGGTTTGATAAGATGTATTTACACTATTGGTCAGTTCTAAAGACATTTCAATTTTTTATGCTTTCTTTTTTGCCCCATGAATTATTCAGAATTCTATTGATTAATTTTCAAGCAGTTGGGTACTTTTTACTTATCTTTTTATTACTTTTATCTTAATTCTACTGTAGTAATAGACAACACTCCTGTTGATTTAATTGCTTTGGAATTTATAGAGGGTTTCTTTATGGACCAGCATATTGCCACTTTCAGTAATAACTAGGTACAATTGAAATGTATGTGAATTCTGTGTTGTTAGGTAAAGTGTTCTATGTATGTAAATAAGGTGCAATTATGTTATTTGTCTGATTCAGATTATCTATATCCTTACCAATATTTTTTCTGTTTTGTCTCATAACTGTTGTGTGATGTATGTGTCAAAGACTCTCACTGTGTTTGCAGATTGGTCTATTTCTCTTTTATTTCTTCCAAATCATACTTTATGTACTTTGAAGTTATGTTATTGGGTCCATGCTGATTTGCTATTATGAGATGTTTCCTGTTGATTTATCCTTTTACCCATATTTGCTATTTTAATTTATCTCCAAAATATTCTTTGCCTTAAAGTCTAGTTCATGTGATATTAGAGATATACTATCTTTCTTTTGGTTAATGTTTGCATAATACACCTTTTTCACCTGTGTAGTTTTAATATATTAATATATTTATATTTAATATGTATTGTAAAAGCATCATGCAATTATATTTTTCAGACTGGCAATTTTACACATTTACTTGAGGCATTTAGTCCATTTACATTTAATGTAATTATTTCATTAAGTTTTTATTCAACATCTTACTATTTATTTTCTACATGAAATATCTGTTATGTGTCTTTTCTAAATATTATATATTATTTAATTTTCTCCCTTTATTAACTTATTTACATAATTCTAATATTCTTTAAGTATATTATATTCTTTTAGAGATTACTGCATATGTCCATGACAAATTAAATGCAAATTATTACATTGAACATTTCTCCAATAATGCTAAAAACTTTGGAAACTTAAATTTCTTTTAATACTTCCTATCTCTCAATTCTTTTTATTTGTTTCATAGAATTTTGTTCTATCTGTATTTTTTAAATTCCACAAGATATTTACTGGAAACTATCGTTTACACAGCCAATGTTCATTTATAATAGGCTGCTCATATTCATCTATGGTCTGATTTTCTGTTTCCATTTGTAATCATTTTCCTTTTGCCTGAAAAACTCCTTTTAGAATGCCTTTTTGTTTTGTTTTATTTTTCATTATTTTTAAAGATGCTTTGGATTGCATAAATGTTACATTGAAAATATAGGGGATTCCCATATGGCCACCAGCTCCCCCTCCCACACTTTCCCCCATTAATATCCTTTATTAGTGTGGTACATTTGTTACAATTGATGAACACATATTAAAGTATTGCTACTAAACATTTTCTATAGTTTATATTAGGGTTTTCACTTTGCACCACACAATTTTATAGGTTTTGACAAAATGTATAATGGCTTGTATCTGTCATTACAGTATCATGCAGAAAAATCCCAATGTCCCAAAAATGCGCTGTGTTATACCTATTCTTCCCTCTCCCTCCCTTTAGAACTTCTCATAACCACTGTCTTTATATCAATGTTACTAATTCTTCCATTACTAGAATAATAGTAAGTCTACTTTAGTCCATAGTTGCACTCCCCCTTATGTTTGTTCATTCCTCCATCTTGAGGATTTTGGCATGGTGATGCCCACTGTGCTTCCAATTGAGAGGCAGCTTAGATCCCATGGGACAGATGGATGGAACTGTTTTGCTTGCAATTGTAGATACTCTCTGTTTTTTGGGGTGGGCATTTTCCATGATCATCCTTTGTTAGTTGTCCTGGGTGAGTCCAATGAACTGGAGATTAGGTATTGGCTACAACTCTGTTGCGGTTCAGGGGTCAAAGGACATATGAACAGACTGAAGTTTCATGTTTCTGGGACATATATTTAATGGATTTAGTGCTAATTATAGATTCAAATAAATGGGGTAGAATAACTATGTGTAGGAAAATTATGAATCTAACTCTGATACATTGGGGAAATAGGTTATTATATATTCTAAGGTTAACCCACTAATGGGGTGCTGATTTTTGGGGGTTGTCTGCCCTGCTTATAGTGTCTAGATTTCTTTAGAGCCCTCAGGAACACCCTTGCTTGAGGTACAGTTTACTGTGACAGTCAGTGAGGTCATCCTGAGACATGCGCAAGTGTAACCTCTGGAATGACCTCCCGACTCAATTTGAAATCTCTTAGCCATAAAAACTCGCTTGTATTTAATAATTCCCTCTTTTGGTCTCAGGCTTTTTCCAAACTCATCACTAATTGGCTCTTGGTAATAATCTATCAGTGCCAGGGAAGTTCATCCCTGGGAGTCATGACCAACTTTGGGTGAAAGGTAGTGAACTTATATGCTGTGTTGGCTTAGAGAGAGGCCACATTTGAGCAACAGGGAGGCTTTCAAGAAGTAAAATTTAGGCAATATATACTACTAGGCTAACTTTAAATTTAACAAGAAGAAGATACATAAGTACAAGCCTCAGTATCAACAGCCTGGTGTATTGGTCTGTCTTCTTTCACTGGGCACTGCCTATGTACTCTAGAGGTTCTTGCCATTCTATGAGAGAATGTAGCAAGGCTACCCAGGATGGGAATTCAATATTCTGTCAGTTATTCTGTGGGTCTCCACCCACTGAAACAACACCCCATGACCATATGAACACATTCATGTTCCATAAAGGCATGCCCCAAGTGCACCACTCCCCACATATTCCTCCACCACCAACACCCTGCACCAGTGATCCTTCCCTGCCACAGTTGTGACCCTTGCAATCCAAAACCTCACCTAAACAGAGCCAACAAAAATTAATAATAATAAAATAAAATAATTAAAAATTAAAAGATAAAAAATTAAGAAATAATTTTTGCATTGTGCCTTTCATCATTGTAAGACCTATTATCTTCTATGTATATTGACAATTTCTTCAAGTGTCTTATTTTTTTTTCACTTTGTTTTCCGAAAAGGTTTGTTACAGAAAAGTCTCATAAAAATATAGGGATTACCATACACACCACCCCCTCTCCCCCATCCTCCCCTACCAATAACATCCTACATGAGTATGAAACATTTGTTACAATTGATGAAAAACTATCAAAGTATTGCTACTAACCATGGTCAATGGTTTACTTAATAGTTTACCTTTTGAACCATATACTTTTATAGGTTCTAACAAAATGTATAATGGCCTGTATCTGTCATTGCGAGATCATGCATAACAATTTCAATGCCCCCAAAATGCCCTATGTTCCATTCATTCCTCCTTATCCCTCCCCTCAGAACCTATGGCTACCACTAAGTTTCAGTTTTTGAAGAATAAGGTTAATGATCACATGCATTAATATTGAGGGCTTAACATACTGGTCTGTTTTCTTTTATTAGGTGTTTTCTATGTGCTCAAGAGATCCTTGCTCCTCTATTTGAGAATGTAGCAAGACTCCCCAGGATGGGCGTTAATATTTCCTTGTTCATTGTGTGGGTCTCCACCTACTGAGCTAACACCCCATGACAAAATGAACACATTCATATTCTATGGAAGCATGCCCCAGGTGCACCCTTTCCCATATATCCCCCCTACCACCGGCACCCTGCACCAGTGACTTTCCTCTGCCATATTTGCAAAAAGCCCTTAAAAATCTCAACCACCAACCTACACATCCTCAGAGTTCACCTGTTCCTTCCTCCAGTCCTCTCCTCAGTTCCTTTGATAGTCTCTCCTAAACCCCTGGCCTTCTCACCCTCACATTCCAGAATGCCTTTTAATGGAGGCTTACCTATGATTATTTTTTCCCTTGAAATCATTTTCATTTCAATTTCATTTTCTGTGGATATTTTTACTGGGTGCAGAATTCCAGATTTGAAATTAATTTCTTTAAACATTTAAATGATTCCATTCCATTGTTCTGACTTCCATACGTCCTGTTGAAAAGTAAGCTACCAACCTTATTGTTGCTCCTTTAAAAGTCATGCCACTTTTTTCCCCCCTCTGGCTGTTGTTTAGGTTTTCTCTTTATCTTTCAGCAGTTTGGCTCCATTGGGGCTAGATATAATTTTTCCTTTGTGTTTCTCTATCTCAAGTTCTCTGAGTTTCTTGGATATGGAATTAATATCTTTTATAAATTTTGGAGAAATCTCAGTCATACTTCCTCAAATTTTTTTTGCCCCAGTCTCTTAATCCCTTCTGGGAATCTCATTCACACTTAGTTAAATGTCTTGACTATTTTTCCCCTATTCTTTTGTTTATTTCTTCAAATTTTTCTCTGTTTCATATGAATATATTTTTGTGTGCATTAACTTTATCTTCTATTCTTTTGATATGCTAATAAATCCAACCAATGAGCTTTCAATTTCGGGTATTTAATATTTTTTTCAGTTTTAGAATTTCTATTTTATTTTTATAGGTTTCAATTAATTATTTAAATTTTCCATCTTTCCATCTATATTTTATTTTGAAATAATTTCAAACTTAGAGGACAATTTCAAAATTTATTAAAAAGCACATAGGGAAATCTGATATACCTCCCTCCATGCAGCTATGCAGAGCCATCGGCTTTTAACATTTTGCCATATTTTCTGTATCACTCCATCTATCCATCTACCTATCCATCCTCCTGTCTGTCTCTCTTTCTCTAAACATTTGTGAATATTCTGTGTACATCATTCTTCTTGAACAATTAATAGTTCCATACACATTTCCTAAGAACAAAGATGTTCACTATGTAACCACCTTATGTACAGTTATCATGTTCAAGAAATTTAGCATTGATATAAACCTTACAGTCTATGTTCTCATTTTTCATATGCCCCAATAATAGCCTTTTGAGCCCCTCTCCTCCATTATTAGATCCAGTCCAGTATCGTGTATTGCATTTAATTGTCATTGTCTCTTTAGTCTAGTTATTTTTTATACTGTGAATACACACACACACACACACACATATCATGAACTTTCCTGTATCAGCCACTCACAAGTACACAATTCAATGGGATTGATCACATTCACAATGTTGTTTTGTACTCACTACCATCCATTAGGAGAGCTTTCCCATCATGCCAAACAGAAATCCCATCCATTATACATTAACTCCCATTCACCCTCTCATCCACTCATGGCAACCTGTACTCTTTTTTTCCTATGAATTTTCATATTCTACTTATTTCATACAAGTGGACTTAATATGTGTCCCTTCGTGCTTGCTTTATTTCACTGAACATAATGTCTTTATGGTTCATTCATATATATGTATATACACCACATTTTTTTAATCCATTCATCTTCTCAGGAATACTTGAATTGCTTCTTTCTTTTAGCAATTGTGAAGAATGCTGCTATGAACAATGATGTACAAATATCTGTTTGAGTTCCTGCTTTCAATTCTTTTGGCTGTATACCTAGAAGTGGGATTGTTGGATAATTCTGTTTGCTGTCAAACTGTTTTCCACAGTAGCTCCACCATTTTACATTTCCACCCACAATATACTAAGATTCCTTTTTCTCTACCTCTTCACCAACATGTCTTATTTTCTGTCTTTTCAATGGTAGCTCTTCTACTGGGTGCCAGGTGATATCTCATCATGGTTTTGAGTTGCACTTTCCATCTATTTTAGTTAACTCTTTATATTTTCTTCAATGTACTCATTTTAGTGATATAAAAGTCTTTTCTGCTAAGTTAAATAACTGGCTCACTTGTCAAATATACTTCTACTTTATATATATTTTTCTCTCTTGGTTATCAATTATTTGGTCCTGTCTATTTGCATGCTTAGTAATTTTATTTAAATCCTGGATGTGTAAAAAGTATAAAGTCTCCAGAAGATGTTATTTTTGACCATCCTTTGCTAGTCACATAGAGCAGGGAAATGAGCTCCATGGTCTAATCAGGGACTAAGCCCAGGCAAGGATGAATTATTCAGAGCTTTCAATTCCAAGGGTGGAAAATCTTTGTCTTCTCCACATCCAGATAAGGAGTATCCCTCCACCATCTACTAGCAATACATTACTTAGGGTAAATGGTTCTTTGCATGTATTTTTGTCCTAGGTGCTATGGGATTAGCTTCAGGTTTCAGTATTTGAAATATTCCCTCCCCTCCAGGCCATATTCAATTACTCTTTACCTTATTAGTCTGCTAGAAGTGGCAATTCTAATTCTATTTATTTTTAAAGATTTATTTATTTTATTACATATCTCCCCTTCCCCCCCCGCTGCGGCGACGCGCTGAGACTGGTCACTGCGCAGGCGCAGCTTTCCCCGCTTGTGGGCGGCTTCTGCTTCCATTCACGGCCGGCTTTCAGTTCGCGGGTGGCTGGCTGCGCTCCATTCGCGGGCGACCTGCCCTGCCCGTGGCTGCTTTTTGCCCTGTCTGTGGTAGCTTTTTGCCCTGCCCATGGCGGCTCTGGCCCACCCATGGCAGCTTGCCATTCTCTAGGCGGTCTGCCTGCTAGGAGAGGTCCCCGGGAACCGAACCCGGGGCCTCCCATGTGGCATGCTGGCGCCCTATCCACCGGGCTATCGAGCCGGCCCCAATCCTAATTCTATTTAAGCTAGTGAGATTTGTTACCTTATATGCAAAAAGATGACTTTTTGCATTCATAACAGAGATGTTATAAGCAAGAGAAAACTTGGGTTCCAGCTCTTAGTGGCATTATTACAGTGACAGCCAATATTGCCATTGGTCATGACAGGGCACTTGTTGCTGATGTGGTAGCCAATAGGCAGCCAAGAAGTCATTCGGAGACCGATCCTCTGATGCTGAGGTCATATGTCTACTTATTGTTTAGGAGTCAAGCAACACCAATATTTTGCTCTCTGGGTTAGCTGCAAGGTTTCTGAGAACTGGAAGCCTGTCCCTCCAAACGGCCCTTAATCACATTGGTTACATCAGGCATATGAAACCTCCTACAATTGCTTCCACAACTGCTGAAAGGCAAAGAGGCCAGGAATGCAATCCACTGTCGGCTAGACTTCAGGCAGCACATCAACTCTGGGATTGACTGTTGCCATAGCTACATTGCCTGGGCTAATCATCCCATGTGGGAGGTGAGATTAAAATATCCAAAGAATAGAAGGAACAGGGGAAAAAATAATATCCGTTTTTCATTTTTTTCTGGGAAAGCTCTCCAATATCTTTTTGGACTGAAAGACAGGTCCATTTTCCTTGCTATAAACACAGTCCGGGTGTGTCATTTATGGACTTACAGCAGCAGGATGGCAAAAGTATATGTTGTGTATCTGCTCATGTCTGTGTAGGTGGGCATGTTAAGCTTTTAAAAAGAGTTTTAAAAAACTATTATGCTATAGATGGAAAGGCCAGGGAGAATCATTAGTCCTCAATCACACGGGTCCCCAGGAAAATGATTGTGATTATTATTCATTAAAGAAAATTGGTTTGTGAGAAAACAGAGAGGTGGCAGAGAAGCCCAAAGCACTTGATAAATTTTCTAAATTTTATTGACAGCCTCCTCTCCACGTGCCTGTGTGTGACCGTGGGTGTGCATGCACATATATACAGATATGTGCACACACACACAGGCATGCTACCCTAATCTCTTATCCTTTCCATCTGTCAGTTAGAATGAATCTTTCCCATCACTTTTTTTTTTTATAACCGTTCTGTTTTTGTGAAGCTTTGCGCTTGTACCCAGTGAAAGCTTGGCAGGAAGCATACGTTTCTTGCTCAAGTTCCTGAACACGACAGCTGTGCTTCTCTCACACAACTTGAGAAAATGTTCCCACTCCTAATCAACTGGCACCAGGCAGCAGAGAGGCTAAATACAGCTTGTGTCACGGAGCATCCATAAATGTGTCAATTTCTCACTTCTAGATCCTCTACCCTGTATCATCTTCTTTTTTTTAAACCAGCGCTGGATTTTTCAGCCGTGCCACTTTTTCTATCTGGGATTGTCCCTGTTCTCACAACAGAGAGCTGAGCGTCTTGTCTTCTTGGCTATACAGAAATTCACAGTAATTTAGGGAGGATTAGTGTCTACTTTCTTCCTATTTTATCTCTATTAAAACTACAAAGTAAAAACAAACATCTTGGGCCCGGCTAGATAGCTCAGTGGATAAAGAGCGCGCTGGGATACCACATGGGAGGCCCCGGGTTCGGTTCCCGGGGACCTCTCCTAGCGGGCAGACCGCCTTGAGAATGGCAAGCCGCCATGGGCGGGCCAGAGCCGCCGTGGGCAGGGCAAAAAGCTGCCACGGACAGGGCAAAAGCCGCCACGGGCAGGGCAG
>PVKH010006019.1:0-21464 GCA_004027955.1 Chaetophractus vellerosus
TGGGGAGTCTCCCACTCTCCTTAGATTTGAAACCATTTTCTGTCTTCTGATATGCCTGGGACAAATGGGGCCACATCAGGTTGCTGGCCTCAGCATTAGTACCCTAAGTGATGCTGTGGCCACACAAGAAGCCCAGTTCACCCAGAATAAATAACCAACCTCCTTCATGGAGGCACAAATTGAAGTATATTAGGCATCCCTTTAAGAGTGAAATTGAATCCCCATGTATCGATATCTTCATTGAGTTAATGCCACAATAATAAGCCTGCTTTGGCAATCAGGAATGTTTATTTCTGTAGTGTTGATATTGTGAGGTAAACTGAAGAAAAAAAGATCATATTTGTATATTTAAAGGAATATAATTACCCAGATTTTCTGATTTAGAAACATGAAATTTTTATAAGAACATGGATTTTATTGGGTTAACTACCAAAATACCTTTGAACATCTGCTTTCCTCAATCCATGCTTTCCCCTCTTTAACCCTGGAAAATTATTAACACAGATAAAAGATAGTTTAGGCAGGGTAGCACTTGGACTCGTGAGGACGGCATATAATCGGCTATCTCCTGCCCCTGTACTATTATTTTAAAATAACAAAAAAGTATGAGATGTTAATATAAGGGACCAGCAGGACCTCTTCACCTTTATTACGCTTGCAAAATAATTTAAATAAAGCAACTCTTTGATGTCAGAGAAAAAAATGGCTGTCCTGATGAAGACAACCCTGCAGCACAGTGCCTTAAACAATTTGGTCTCATTACGTTCTCATTGTGGAAAGGAAAAGCAAAAGAGAAGCAAAATAAGGAGGAGCGGGGGAGAGGAAAAGCCAAAAACACACTGAGTACAACTAATGAATTATTTTATTCCTTTCCGTGTAAAAATAATTCTCTTCACACAATGTGCTTGCCACTACCTCTTACTAGAAAACTTGGTTTTCAACCTCTTTTACGCCTCACTCTCTCTAATCAAGCAGAGTTGTGCTGCCTCATAGGGCTCCTGGGAAGATGAAGTAGGTTACATGAGTTATCTATGATCGGCCCGGTAAACAGTACTTATTCAATAAGGAGCAGCTATTATTACTCACAGCACTGCTAATTAGGCTTCTCCTTCCCTATGTGCCTCCCTACCCAAAAGTTCCTGATTAATTCCCCAGTTGTCCCAGCAGAAGTGGAGCCTGGCACTCACTGCTTCATTCCTTCCTTCCACCAGATTCAAATCACCTAATGCTTGCAACAGAAGGGCTGACCATTGATTCTGAAATTCCCCAGGTCTGGTAGAGTAGAAAGAGGATTTATCTTTGAATTGAGAAAGGGGTAGTGCTAAATGTGTAATGATTCGTGCCAGTTGGCTAAGCCACTCTCTGAAAGAGTTCATGTGCACGGCCAAGTTTCCAATCTATTAAGGGGTGACATCCCTGGGGAGAAACTAGCGCTCATTTGGTTTTGGCACTGTAGCCTCCAAACTCAAGTGAGTGCACACACCTCACTCGTGGATGCACACACCCAGGCAGACATTTCACACCCCTGGCATTACCAACCTATCATGGGTACCACAGCTTGATTCAAAAAACAGATGTGTTTTTAATTACCTCACCTGAATATGTCTTCACTCTTCCCACCAGGTGATAAAAACACTCAGCTCCACTGCAGAATACTGAGTATATGTGATTTGGCAAAAATGCCAAAATATTTTGTTAAGCAAAATGCCAGCAAACCCTCTCCAGGCTGTGAATGGCTAGCAAGATGGACTGAATTTTAAATGACAAAAGAGCAGCTTCAAAAACCACTATGGTTCTTTTTCATTTTAACTCACTAAAACCATATTTTTAAAAATTATTTTAAATAGAAAACATAATCTAGAGCATGAAGATGAACTTTGGCCTAAGTCTACTTAGTTTCTTCAAGAAAAAAAAAATACATGGCTGAGAAGAAAAAATGTCTGCTCTTCACCTCCTCTCCCCAAGCCTGTTCTATGAATAGGATCATTTGAAATGATCTCATTTTAATGAAGCCAAATATCTTGTTATGATTAAGCTGGATAATTACTGTACAAGCAAATATAGACTCTTAGAAGAGCAAATTCTGAATAAAAATATTTCCCCCTCCTGGTGGCTATTTGCCCATGAACTTGCTTTCTAAGCCACGAAGTCACTCCAACCTCCAGGGGCCACAGGAACTTCCAGCCAAGATTCTAATCTCCACTGCAGGAAGCTGTAAAAGGCACTGGATGGGAGCTACAACTCAGGGCTTGCCACTGAATTTGGTGTGTACTATAAACAAGGAAACACCGAGAGCTCCCAGAATCACATCAAGGATGGACATGCTACAAATATGAAAAGACAAGCTCTTTAATTTCCTGTCAAGCCGTTCTGACATCCAACACTCTCATGAGCTCAAGAAATGTGTGCCTAACTGCTGTTTTCTGGTCTCCTTCAGAGAATAGGGGGAAGATACGGCTGCCCAGCTGCCTTTTAGCACTTCACACTTGGATGACCGCATGAATATGTCCATTGCATCTGGACTCACAGAAGACAAACCAAAATCAATTTTACACAAAAGGAATTTGTACATTTTTGCCTCTTTAATATTCTAGAAAGTGCCTGTGGCATAGTTATGTTGAAAGCGTTTTATATAAGAAAGATTACGGAGGCATACATCACAGAGGTAAAAGCTGAGATTAAATCTAAAAGCATATTAAAAACAAGAGCTTCCCAAAAGACAACATACCCACTTATCTGCCCGGGCTAATATTGTGTTTTGGTAGGGGGCAGTAAGTAGAGAGTCGTCATGGTTGTAAATTCCACAGTGTGATCCTTTAGCAAAACCTGAGAAGGATTAAAAAAAAAAAAAAAGATTAGATGCATAGATTTCCTTACTGAAGATGCCAGGGCCAAGATGCAAAGAATAGATAAAGTAGAGCTTCGGAGGAACTAAATTTGAAGCTAGCCAGTAAAACGGATTGAACCTTATTACCTCTAGTCACTGAGAAATTCCCGAGACAGTTGGATGCAATTTGAAAAGGTCAGAAAAATATTTCCTGCACAGCGTTACTGCTTCATGGTTTAAGGGTGTACATTTGTGAGATGCCAGCTCTAATCATTTTTATTGACTTTGCTTTCCAGAGACAGACAGACAGTCTGGGAGGGAAGACCAATAGATAAGAGAAAGGCAATCTTAGAAATGAAAATCTCTCTTATTGTATTCTCTTATTTGTGACTGAACAATTTCAATTCTTGCCCATTTGCCCAACTTTACTAAGGACTGACAGAATGGAAATAAAATCTAGGAAAGTATCACTATAATCCTAGCAAGGTTGTTTTCTTTTAATTGCTATTTATTTGGCCTCTACTCTATGCTAAGCATTTTCAAAGGTAAATGATGTTGCACTTTAATCCAAGAGTGAATGTTTAAAATGAAACATGGTAAAATACACTGGAGTATGGGTATGAATTTACCATCAGCATTTCATTTGAGGGATGGCTTCATGAAAGAGAGAAATCTACAGGAAAGGGGGGAAATAAATGGAACATTTAAATACACTTTCAAGATATGTTAATGAAGCCTCTATTGTCATTGGAGCCATTTCAAATACAAAGAAAAATGATTTCTCTTTTTAGTTCAAATGTGACTTTTATGCAATAGGAACATTCTTTAGCAAAGACATTTTGCAGGCCATTTCTTTTCTTTCTCTCTCTTTTTTTTCTTTTGGCATGCAATTACAACTCAAAGCTGACTTTTCAATACAGATTGGAATCATTCATTCTAACCCTGCAGAAGTTTAATTAACGCCTGGCTTTTCTTTCAGTGAGGAGACACATGTTTTGGAGGCAAGCACAAGATTATTTACTCTTCTCTTGTTTAGTAGCAAAGCTAAAACTTTTTAATGGCCTTAAACCTGGCTGCATGCTTTCATATGATGTTCTGGCCTAATGAAAAGGCCTGGAAGTTCAGTAGGGTTCTTTCAACCAGCAAGCTGGCTTTCCCTATGGAAAACATTGGTTTTGACCAACTCTACATCTCAGGAGACTCAGATATTTCAAATTGTCCTGTGTAATCAACAAGGCCACCAAGACTGGCAACACAAGAAGCCAATCACAGAGTGACATTTCGTAACATCAAGTACCCAAAAGAAAAGTGAAAAAGTCAGGTCAGTAACTAGATATCCAAATAATTGGCTAAAAGTGAGGCTATGAAATATCTAGCTCATTGACTGACTTTTTTTTCCCTATCTCACCTGAATATTTAGCACTGATTAGATACAAGCAGTTAAAGTCAGTGGATGTTCACTTTTTGTGCAGCCACATCATAGGCAAAAAGTGTTTCCTAAAACTTTGTGATGACGTATAGGCCTCCAGTGAAGCACATTTGAAATCCAAGATTGCTACTTTTTTATTTTTGTATGCCCTGGTTTACTAACAGAAAAAGTACCTAATGCACGCATTGTCTATATTCCACTACCTAAATTCTCTGTTAGGTGAAAAATTTTGAACCTTTCAAATAACCACTAAAAATAACAATAACAAATAATAATAACCCTGAAACTATTAAGAGTAAAAATAATGATGCTAGAATTAGAGACCATTAGTTGAGCATTTACTATGTATGGGCACCAGGCAACTACATCAACTCATTTAATTCTCACAGCTACCTTGAGTGAAGAAAAATGTGATTTTTTTCCTCAATATTATGCATGTGGAGACTGAAGCTCAGGGAGGCCGAGAGACTAGTCTAGGTCAGAAGACTAGTAAGTAGTGATGCTGGGACTCAAGCCCAGGCTTGTCGGATTCCGGTCCCTCTGGCTTCAACGCCATCTGTTTCTAATCATGCTCCATTAGTATTACAAGACCGAGAATGGGATCCACCCAGATCACACAGCATTTCCAGAGCTGTACTGAACCAAATTTCACTGCTCATATAGACTGAGCCATGTCCACCAAACCTTTGCTGAGGGTCCCCAAACTGCAACCACATCCTGGAGCTCTAGGCTAACTATTTTTGCTAGACCTCTATGCTATTCTCAAGAAATTTAGTTCATAGCAGCTCCTTTCATCAGGTTACATGGTTCACTTGCAACTAATAAATTGGGGAGACTAATGCACACAAATTGCTTTTCTATGTGAATTTCTTTTCATGATGTTCAGAGAAGAGCAAGGAGAGAAAATTTCTTCTTGGGCTGGGGTTGCATCAAGGTCGAGTGTGTTAATTCAATGAATCCTTCTCCGAACACAACATTAAAGGGGAAATGTGTGACCATTATTTTATTATCACAGACAAATAAATAGAATAAGAAGAAAATGATGGCTCACAAAAGTTTGGTGCATAAACTACTGTTGACCTTTTGTTTCCACAGAATGTACTAAACATAGCCAAGTTTCAAAAAAAAGTATTATTTTATGTTTTCTTTGACTATCATTTATTCTAAGCCATTTCCCAAATATATGTCTAGCTATGTTTTTTCCTGTTTATAGGGAGGTTATGACTGTAAGTGTTGACATGTTGGCTGGCAGTCCCAGAACATTCTCCAGGTACCTGTCCCCACCTGCCTTTTGTAAGGTCACTCTGATCTCCCTTGGCCTAGAGGAGAACCTAGTTTGCTTGCCAGGCCAGGCCACTTTTCAGAAGAACTTTTCTTCTAACTCTGTAAGGACACCCTGCAACTGACAAAGCTGTCTTGGAGCTCAAGAGGCACAGAAATAAGCCAAGAGAAGAATATGAGCTTCTGGGCTGCACTTGCAGAATGGAGTCACTGATGGAGGTCTAAAGGTGAAAGCCTTTAAAATATAGAGATAAAATTAGGTGCAGCCACTGAAAGGTGGAGAGTGGAATAAGTAGAGAGGAGGCCAATGCATGAAACTCCCAAGGTTTCTGATTCCTTGCTTTTCTTAAGCACAGTGCACGGACGAGCACAACTTAGAGAAGAATAATATGGGACCTTTTTTTTTTCCTTTTGCACTCCTGAAGTGCTTGAGAACAAAGGTGGTCCAATTCACAATGGAGGGGGAAGTATAAAATACTCTCCAAAGTAATCTAAGTTTTAATATCTCATGTCAAGGAACCAGGGTTTAAGGCTTGGCTATTTTCAAAAGAAGATGTCTCAGAAATATTTTTGAGACATGTTAATTGGCTAGCATCTATGATTTTTTAAAAATAACATTTTGCTCTCAAAACAAATTACAACCGTCATAAAAACCCTATTATAAACATGCTGGAAGAAAATATCAAGTTAGCTTAGTATACCTGAAATTTCCATTTTACCTGATCCTTCCCGTGAGCACAAACTCAGCTCCAAGCATTAATATCATTAGAATTAACTTTCTAGAAGAGATGTTAAGGAATGACCACACACAATTAAAATACGGTATTGAAAGCAATAGAAACATGTCATCCACCTCAGACACTGTGGGGAATGAAAGCAACCTTTCCTTTTTCCTTCCTGGATCAAACACTGTAATTTAGCAATTTCTAAAAGCCTATTATTAGATTTTTACTTTAATTATTCTTCCAGCATTTCAATGTCACTATGTTAAATGCTTTGTGTACCTGGATGTCTTTCTCAAGAGGATTTTGATAGTACGAGAAACCAAATGTTATTCCAGTCCATTTTCTGTGAATTATCGGATTCTCTGGAGCATATTTTTTCCTACGCTGGGAGACAGCATGGCTTACATTTTTCTGAATAATTTTCAAAATCAAATTTGAAAGTTTTCATGAGGGATGATCCTCTCTGGTGGGTGATATGAAGCATAACCTAAAGGGCAAATAAGAAAATAATTAGCATAAATCTTATTAGCATATAAATGCCTTTAAAATAATAAACAGCAGAAAATCAAAATGCTTATCCCAAAAGAAAGTGATGAGAAAATAAGAAATTAGTGTATACGTCTCACCCGGCAGCCCCGGTCTGAAAGCCAGGCGGGATATCCTCATTCAGTGAAGGGTGGATTGGCCAGTGATGGAGAAATCGCTCCAGCTCAACTCTCCTTTACTCTCTTTTGCTCATTATCCCCACATAGATATTTACTATTTACTCTCACCCCATCCCACACCTCTTTTTTGTTAAACAGAGCTAAATTAGGAGGGAAAAGTATCTTGCTTTTACTTGCTTTAAGAACCACCACCAGGTAGTCAGGCACAACATTATATTTTTCTGATGTTTTTTCCCTCCTTTATCATCTTCCTATCTCTCCCTAGTATGTTAGGGGCATAAGAAATGCCATGCTTGGTAATTTAATTACCAACGGAACCGAGGAGCCTGAGTTGGAAAGTGGGACAGGGCTTAGTGTTTTTTTTAAAAACGGATTGTGAATTTTAAATTGGTACAGCCTGTCAAGGTAGTGAGATAACATACTGTGCTGTGACAGGAAGAATAGAGTCGTTGGAGTCAGATCTGACCTGGGTAGACTTGGAAAAATTAAACATAATGAATTTCGTTTTTTTCTCTTCTACAAAATAGTGATAATGTCGCCTGCTTTTCGGAGTTGGTGTTAGAATTAGAGGTTATATAAGTAAAGTACCTGGAACATAGTAGGTGCTCAATAAAGGTAATTCTATTCAATAAACAAGCACCTTCTTCCATGGCTTAGGCAAAGACTCCAGAGTTTGGAGATTATAGGATCTGGTGAGCCAATATTTTCCCACCCCCAATTTGCACTGTACATGGATATGTATGGACCCCAAGACATTTGACTTAGGAGAGATGCCATGCAATCGGATGTTTTCTTCCAGATCTAAGGTGGCATGGAATCATGAAGACAGTAGTACAAATTGCAATGGAAATAAGGTCAGTAAAATAATGATCCTATGGAAATATTTCATTTCAACCCATAAAGGGGCTTTAAATTTAACTTTGCAACAATATTTTACGTAACTCAAAAGAAGTAATGATTTTCCTGACACAACTTAATGTATATGATTCAGGTGAATTCTCTGAGCAATCCAGCCCAGGTTGGATTGCTGAAACGGCCAATGCCCTCCTAACTGGATGCTGGCTGTGCACGAGGGTTGGTCCTTTCAGTACTTAGTTATTTTAAATGGCTGCCAATACAGCATTTAGAATACTAAGAAAGGTGCTTTGCCAATAATACCATTTGATTTTCTCATTTTGTTTTCAACTTTGAACTTGTGATTGATGCTAATTATTGAATAAACGTTGTGGGCTTTAATCTGCTGATATAAAAATGTAAAGGAAACATTCATTACAAAGTACCAAAAAATCAAACTCGGTTTATGTGACTTCATTCTCTCTCTGCGAGGCACTGGTCTCGAACCTATTATCTCATACCTGCTTCTATGTCAACGATTCCATTTCCAGCAAAATCTACCCATCAATAACTTGGTTTTTTTTAATATTGCCTCATCGACACCTCACACGCTGCTGACACCTAGTAATGTGATTGCTACAAGTGTTAACACTAAGAAAATAAAAACCCTTACAGATAGGTTTTCTTCACAAATAGGTGACCTACTTAGGTCGAGATTGCAATAAGCATATTTCAGAGAAAGATTGAGTTGCTTTGCATGAAGAGGAAGTGTCGGTCCTATGTTTATCTTTTTCTGTTTAAACTTACCCCATTAGCATACTTTCTGGGACCCATATCATTAGCAGGACATTTCTGCTGAATATCCTTTCTCCTCACACTAGGGCCTAACAAAAATCTGGTTTATTTTCCTTTGGGGCCGGTTGAAAACAGAAAATGTTTAGAAGGATACACTCCAGTAAGTAGACAAAATGCTAGTGTTTCTTTAACTTCCAGGAACTGATAACATTTTGATTGCTTGTATGCTTTCTTACAATGGCTCCAGCAGCTGTGAAGGGAAAGCCCCTGTTTCCCAAATCAAATAAATACATATGTATACAAAAGGTATTCTCAACACTCTGCTAGTCACACGGTAAGGTGAAACACATTCTCTTCTGCAATCCAAAATGGATTTAAGGATCCACCAATTTGTTCCCTCAAGGATATTTGAATTTCTTACAGGGCACCAGTTTAATGGTAATGATGTCCAGATGTGGTGGTCCTACAGTCCTTTTCAGAATTTAAAACCATCTGTGTGAGTGGTAGGGAATGGACAGAAAGCCTTCCTGCAAGCGAAAATCTTCTGTTGTTTTTGTTCTGCTCTCAGGCCTTGAGTGTGTTATAGTTTGACAGAATAGCTATTGCTAGGCACAAAACAAACTGTTTCAAGTCAACCTCCATTGGTTATGATTATTTTTAAAAATTCAATTAGCAGATTTTCTTCACTTTATATGTGGTCACAATGTTTTTGTTTATTTTCTTACTTTCCACAACCACAAAATAGTCACGGTCAAAAAAAATGTACTCTGACATCAACACTTCCTTGATTTAAAACATAGTCTAGAAAGATTAAATCTCTTTCCAACCCTCCCCCCTAAGAAATCAGTATGTTTCAAATATTCTCACAGACTGGGACAATAAAGTCAATGAAAATAGCAATGTTCCTCTACCTCAGATATTAGCCCTTCAAGGATGGAAGGCAGCATCCAAATGTAGGCTACAGGACGGAAACAACAATAGTTAGTTGATAATAATAATGATTGAGGTACACCTCCTTCAGTTCTGCTTAAATCATCCCCATACACTCTCGACTTCTTCTTGTGCTGGTGATGACTAAGCTCTCAGCAGTGCACCAGCAGATAAATCCTCCCTTTTATCTGGAATGTTGATGTCACTTGGTGAACTGTTGTTTAAATAAGAAACTGGCATAGTCCCATTTCTCAACCCACACAATGACACAAATAATTTGTAAAAAGCATACCCCATCCATCTCTTCTTCAGCCCTAAAACTGTTAGACATATTTATGTGGAGTCATAGGTAACGCTGCAATATTAAAACCATCATGAGCAGGACTTGTTCATCCTGAGGATTTTTCCTCATCAAATTCAATGGTCTGGCTTATTTCTGACCTCGCCCTGCTGTAACCCTGATGATAAAGCAAATATTCCTAGCCGTCTGCCTCTGATTACCTGCTTGCCTTTCTGCATTGCTGGTAGAGCTCGGGGGCAGGGTAGAGTAGATGCTCAGAATCCTTTCCAAAGATATTAACTCGAGGTAATAGAGGAAGAGACACAGGAGAGAATGGTCACATACCTTAAGGTCAGGCTTAAAAACTGATCAGTTAAAAAAAAAGTCTTTTCCAAAATTTATTCTCTGAAGGTGAGATGTGCTTTCAGGTGTTATTAAAAATTCTCCATAGAATTAATAATTCCTCAAATCTCCCTTTTATCATTATGTCATATAATTGGAAAACCAAGGTCTGAATCTGCCCCTTCCTAGCTCCCCGACCTGTTTCCTCTGTATTTGCAGTGTCAACCATGGAGAGTTTGGGGAAAAAAGCAAACATACGTGAAGGTGCCTTTTAAACACTAAAGTACTCTGTAAATATTATTAGTGGATTTCGGTGATATGGTTATCATAGTGGTGGTGATGATGATGGTGACGAGGTTAGAAGAGGATCAGCTGATTTCCTAATATCAAGGGTATGAGGAAGTAAACTAGAGAGAGTATGATAAGGTCCAAGAGTGTAATTTAATATAACCATATGATTTTGTTTATGTGACCCTGAGTAGGAAAAATCATGGATTCACCCAAAAGACCTTGTGTAAAATGGATTTTTCCACCTCTCTTCCAATGTAATTGAGTATGTTCACATGTAATAATAGGTGCAATTTACTGGAGTTTGTTACCATGTACTTAGCATTGCTAAGCGTTTGGCATTAATTATCACGTTCAGGCCTCATAACAACCCTTTGAAGTAGTGGGGCAGCAATTGATATCCTACCATACTAGGTAATACCAAGATTGTGTTAGGAAGAAGTGCACATTATACAGCACAGTATATAAAAGTACACAATAGGGTTATGTAAGCCCCAAATACAGCTATTTCTTTTTTGAATGGGATCTCATGGAATGGATGAATTCGGGAGAGGAAGATATGCCAGAAGATTGATTTGGGCATTTGGACTGACTGGAGGAGGTAACAGGGAAAGGAATTGGTAAAGGAATACTGCTGTGTGCATAGGGACAGGGGATGGAGACCAGGAAAATGTTCAGGTAATGAATATATTTCCCAAACTTAATAGAAAAGCTGGTCCCTCTGCTCGTGGAATAGTGTTCCCCCATTACACAAAGGTAGTCCTAAGAATAGGGTACATTCTTCTGATGATATATCAGCCATTACATTCACCGTCACAATTCTTGATTACCTATGGGTCTGGGTGGGATTGTCACCAATTGGGAAGGGTTTTTACAATTCTATTTTTGATTTCCCCATCCTTGCAGCATTCACTTGGGACAAATCAGACACCATCATATGGTGAAGAATACAATATTTAATGCCAGCCTAACCGAATCCAAATAAGCAGGTGCGTTGATTACTAAGAGTTCCGTACTGTGTTCAAATCTACATTTGATTATTCTATCACCAGTTGTGTCAGTAAGAATGAAACTTAAGTAATCATGAATAAGCTGTTTTGGCTTTTCTAAAGCCAAGGTAAAATCCCCAAGACCAATTTTTCCATTTAGCGTGACCACACCTTTTTGGCTTGTTAATACAATATTTTCACCAACACAGAAACCCAGGATATTCATTTATAGCATTTATCATCTAGTCTCTACTTCCTTTTCCTTTTCCTTTTCCTTTTCCTTTTCCTTTTCCATAGAAGGGTGTGGTAGGCTGATTATGTACCTCAGGAAAACATATTCTTAATTCATCCGTGTGGATGCAAACTCATTGTAAATAGGACCTTTTGAAGATAATATTTTTAGTTGAAGAGTGGAGAACTGAACTAGGTTGGGCTTTAGCCCAGATTACTGGAGTCTCTTTAAGCAGAAGGAAATTCAGTCACAAAGAGGAAAGCACAGGAAGAAACCAGAAGTAAACAGAACCCAGAGGATAAAGAAGACCTTACCATGTGCATTGCCATGTGACAGAAAAGTCAAGAACCCAAGGATGGTCAGCAGCCAGCCCCAGAATGCCACAGTCTTTGGAGAGAAAGCATTGCCTTGCTGACGCCTCAATTTTGGACTTCTCCTACCATTGAAACCATGAGCCAATAAATCCCATTGTTTAAGCCAACCTATTCTATGCCATTTGTTTTAGCAGCAGAGAAACTAAGCCAAAGGGCAAGTAGGTAGGCAAATCAATGAAGGAAGCAATACAAAATAGGAAAAGTGATTGCATTTACAGATTCCCATTACTTAAAGTAAAATGGAACTAATTCTCCTTGCACCACTAGGTTGAACTGAATAGCATATTTAAGAACAGCACAGAATTAATAGATCATGGTTAGGTGATGATTTATGCTAATTAAAGGATGGATAAATTCCTGAAATTACTTATTGTCAAAACCCAGGAGCCATATTTTAAGAACACTTGAGCTATAGAAGGGCAGGCTAGAGGGTTTGATTCTTGGCTCTATCACGTGGTACCTGTGCTTTAGTTTCCCCATCCATAAAATAAGGAGAATAATAGCACCCACAACAAAGGGTCTTTGTAAGGATTAAAATTGTTAAAACACGTAAAGTGCTTAGAACATTATCTGATACAAGGTAAACATATAAGTGTTAGCCATCATCATCATCATCAACATTATTCACAAACATTTGTTCCCCTTTTAAGAGGTCAGAGAAAACCTCCATGTTATGCTGACTTCAGCACCCAGGGGAGTTAGATACCATTTCATTAGCTCACTGAAAACCAATTTATTATTCATCACATATTGAGAGTTTGTTATGTGCCAAGCACTATGGGATTAAATAAGGCACAAACATTCCTGTCCTTGTGGAATTTTTCATTCTAAGGGGATGATGGACAATATGCACATTTATAATATAAGGTCCTGTGGTAATGAGTACTAAGAAAACTAAAAAAGGTACGAAAATGCAGAGTGACCTTCAAGCTGTTCCCTCATTTGCTATGTTTGACCAATTGGCTCAGTGCAGGCCATACTTTCCCCCGAAAGAATTCTCATACTGACATTCTAGGTAAGTGCCCTACTGAAATACCAACCATTCGGATGCAACAAAAATAATCCAGCATATGAACATATCAGATAGACATATGTACACTGGTTTTCTAAAACGTAATGTGTATGTAATTTCCCGAATGGCTGGTTGTCACATCCATCTGGTCTTATTTCCATAGCACTTGAATGCACCACCAGGATATAAACCCTAAAAGCTAGAAAACAGATTTTAAATACCCAAACACATACGAGGTGTGTTTTCAAAAGCAACAGACAAGTGCGCACTGGGATAACGTCATTCACTTCTCAGCCTGAGTTGAGAGTAGCTGAGACTAAGCAAAAGGCTACAGAACAGAAAAGGCATTCCACTGCAGACTCATTAAGTGGGCTTAAGACAAGCTTGACAATCTAATGACAAAAATCTAATTTGGACTTTCTGGACATAAGAACCCGGAACAAGTCCAAATATACCAAAACTCTACCATGCGTGCTATCCGAAAGGGCAGCAACCCGGTGTCAATTAGCCCCACGCAGTTCATGAATCAAAGTCCAGCGATAGACGCTATCCTAGTCAACCTCACCAAACAGGAAATCACGCTCCATGTATTTGGATTTGGGTTCCAGCCCTGTTTAAATTGCACACATATTGTAGGTTCCTAAATTAACAGTGGGCTCCAGGAAGCTGTTAACCAGGCTGCGTGGACCAAACAGAGGCCATTGGTGGGACCTAGACACTGTACAGAATGCATTTTTTGCTATTGCTTTTTTCCTTTGTCTAAAAGCTCTTTCTATTTCTAAATTCTATCAGCATCAATGAAGTCTATACCATGTTAGACTGCACTTACTGACATGCCATGTTAGAATTCTCTAGTTTCACTAGCTATGTGTTTCCATTCTCCAACAACTTTTACATTCCTTGAGCAGAGAAGAATTCACATTTATGAAATAATGATAATAGCACTCGTGGGTGGCAAGTCCAATGGTGAGTGCCTGACAAATAATGTTAATCCCTAGATCAATCTTATTATGATCAACCAGCTTTATAGATAAGGAAGCTGAGGATTCAAACAATTTGCTCCATCAGTGGAAAAGGATCTAAACCCAGGCAATCTGATGTCAAGGTCCACATTCATATTCCACAATCCAGTGCAGGGAGAAAATATTGAATAAATTAATTACTTAATATCCTTAGAATTAAAGGAGGAAGAATTTGGCACTGAAAATGCATCATTGTTACGATAATAGGTATATATTGTTAGGATAATTATTTAGAATCTTTGAAAGAGTTGTGTCTTGTGCTTTCTATATCTCTGCAATACCTTGCACAATACCTTGGAAATAGAAGGCATGTGTAAGATATTTGTTGAAACGGTGAAATATTTAAACCCACAAAACAAATTATAAATGGACAAAATGGCTTCCTTGAGTTATTCTCCTTCTCCTGTAACTAAGTCCTCTTATGAAGAAAGAAGAGATTTCTTGAGATTCTGGCTCCATGGGCTAAGTTCTTAAGAAATCTCTGGATTTGCTCCCATATTTAGATCTCTGAGCCTTTGTCCAGACTGGAGGGAGGCCTGAATTCTTGGTCCCAGCTCTTCCAAACTGGCCCTCTCATTTCTACCCAATCTCTAATAGTGGAAATGCTAAAGGAACTTCAGCAGTGGAAATGCTAATGTTTAACTAGTAAGGCAACAAAATGAGTCAGAATATTTCAATAAATGTTTGCTGAGAAGAAACTAAGTCCACTCCAGCTGTCAAAACCAGGATAATGTCTTCAATTTCATGCTATACCCATTCCTGTGTCCTATAGTTAAGGTAGTAATAGGCATTTAGTACATTGCTCTATTTGCCAATATTACACAGAGAATAGATGCTGTCCATTTCCGGTTCCTCACTGCAGTAGAATACATTCAGTCACTTAATATCTGTGCACTCCACTTATAAGAAAAAATATGTCACTTGTCCTGCCTTGTTGCTATGAATATCAACCATGATAATGTGTACAGAATTATTTTTGAGCTATGGAGTGTTTTATAGTCGATAATTATTATTAGAAATGAAGGAAGCCAGAAGTTTGTGTACCATATGCTTTAGGAAGCCAGATATTTAATTTTGTTCTTATGTAAATGACAATGTATGTGTACATATATATGCATGCACACACATATATACTTGGGAGGAAATGGGCTTGTTTGTAAACTGGTGGGAAATTGGAACCACTTTAATGAGTAAAAGTTTAAGTAAGAGTTTATGCATGCCACATTTAAAATTTTTCTCTAATTGTCTCTGTTGTGAGTTTTTAATACAGAGCTACATTAGTTGGTAGAGTAATTATAGCTATCATTTACAGAGTGTCAACTCAATGCTAGGCTTTGTGTTGAGGTGTTTATATACATTACATAGTTTTTTATCTTAACATCAGTATAGGTAGGCAGTACTATCTCTTTTGCAGATGAGTACACCAAGGCCCAAAAGTGTTAAGAAAATGTCCCAAGGTCACATTACTAACAAAAAACAGAGACAATATCTGTAGACAGGTTTGCCTATCTACAAAGCTTTTTTTTAACCAATTCAAATCTCATTCATTTGAAATTTACAGTAATTCAAATGTAGCATATATGATACTTTTCAGGAAAACAAATTCAAATTAATTCCATCATTTGTGAAATTTCAGGGTTTCCTTTGGCCAAAATATAAACTAATCAAAAACCATTAGCTTGTTCAAAATAACCAAGAGCTTTAATAGTTTTAAATGCCTTCAGAGTGCTTGCAGCCCTGGGTCAGGTAATAGTCAATATTCTGTAATATAGGTTAGGGTGAGTAATAAATTGGGGTGATGCCCAGGATTATTATTTTTTGGTTTCCACTCTTCGTTCAAGAAGCACCTTGAATGCACCTTCTGTGTGCACCCCACTTCTCATGTGATGACACTGTGAGAAGGTAAAGAAGAGATTTAACAATGAAATAGAAAATTTCCCTCAGGGAGCCTACAATCTATCCTTTGGAAAAGAAACCAATACACAAGAAGCAGTCAAAGATTCGAATTAATCTTAGAATACATTAATAGTACTTAGAAGTAATAAAACTAAATCAAAATTTCTTCAAAGGATTAAGTCCTTCAGCCTTTTAACTCAATCAGACCTGCTTCCCCCACATGCCAATTAGAGTTCAAAGATGAGATTCATACACTTCATTTATAGATCCACTGAACCTTGGGCACAGTGATAAATCCTTAATAAGTCAGAAAGATAGCTATATTTGTTCTTAAAATTAACTAATTTGCACCCTGAGGTTAAATGATTTGCCCAAAGACAATTCATTGGAATGTCTCATAAAATTCCAAACTCCGTTTCTCATTTGATCACTGACCCAGTTTCCCATTTTAAGGGTTCTATATAGAAATATTCACATGTGTCAACAAAGATTACAGAAAATATTTTGACATACAAGTTCGCCTCTATACATGGAAAGCAACAAAAAGAACAAAAAACTCTTACTAAAGTATTTAGGAATTTCATGAAGAACATAGAGTACTCAAAACATAGTTTTGTATACAATAAGATAACTTTACTTTTGGGGGAAGATTTTTCTTCTTTTGTCTAACTCAAAAGCAGACTTAGGTTTATTCAACAGTTGCCTTGGTGAATCCAGCAGCACAGAATGTAAAGATGCCCTATACCCAAACTGGTTTGCTCTCTAAATTCAACTCTTTGCTTAGGTGATTTTATGGATGTACACACACATGTACACAAGCATACACTTTGGATCTAAAATGATGAATCCCCCTGGACCATCACAGAACATTCAGAAAGCTACCTTTAGCCATTAGGTAATAAAACCCTCTGAGTTTTCATATCCAAGAACCAAGGTAATTTACATTAAGCATCTTTGAGAGCACTAATACTAAAATGGTAATCAAAGGCAAGACAATTTTAAAGATGACATTTCAAAGCATACTGTTAGTCATAACTACAACACATACACATGGTATTGTAAAAATGCTGGGTTAGTTTCATCAATGAGACAGCTAATAGCAATGCTCTATTACAATTGATATCGATACAGAAAATGGAACACAAATGGCCCAAGCAGTTAATACCTAATGCCATTTTTTCCACCTTGATTTAAGCTATTTCATGTTCTTATTCTCCTAGGCCAGCTAATAGCACTTTAACATTTTTATACTAAAATGAAACTGGAACAGAGTCATTTTCACAAATTCCTTATTTGTACTATTAGATTGCACTGCAAATTTTTGCTGGATCTTAATCTTTATTAGAGAACCCAAATTATACAAAACTTTAGGGATAGAAATTAGCATGATTGAAATAATTTGATTTTTGGTAATTAGAATTCTCACTTAAACCTAAATTAAATATGCCAAACTATAATTATGTTCAAATTTGCATCACAAAAATTATCCCCATTTTACTCATAGCATCCGTAATATCTAACAGGGGATCTTAAACTCTTAAGGTTGAATCAAGATGCCTTATTTTCACAGGCTTTGTGATGAGAAGAGTTTGTTATGCATTAAGTGCAGTTGTTTAGCCTTTTGGGATAGGAAAGATGGGTCCATTATTTCCTCACTATAAGATGTTCAGGACTTGTGTTGCAATCTTTGGCTATCTCTAAGTTACACTGCCATTAATGAGTGCTGAGTGCTGCAGCAGACAGTAAAAGATGAATGTCTCCATTGTAGAGAAACCTTAAAGAAAGCAAGTCATGCTTTAGGAGAAAGGTAGTAGGAACAAAAACACAGAGAAGGCGGCGACACTTTAAAAGCAGGTACTTAACAATAAGACCTGTTTTGCTATCCATTAAAAAATGAAGAAAGATACCCATTTAAAATGATTTAAGATGGGAGGCAATCTGAAGGCAATGAGAACTCACCTTTCAGGCTTGTAAATTATTCATTGATTCTTAAGAATCCTATGCACAAACTTGTATTGTTATTATCATTATTAATTTATTGGGGATTCACAAAGAGAACACAGATAAACTACTACTCAGTGAAAGCTGTCTGTTTAACTAACCTTTCTCCTATTTGGTTTGATTAAATTAACCAGTTGATGTGATTAAGCATGCAAAATAGTTTATTAATCTTCATCCTTGAAACGGTAAGTGATATAATGTGCAAATATATTGGTCAAGAAATAGATGTGTCTGTATGTGCAGGGTTGGCACATTGTCAAAGCATAAGAATATCTTACAAAAAAACATATGAATATAACTCCAGTTGAGTAAAATAGTCACATTAATACTTGAGTAAGGCAGAAGAACCCTGGCTGACATCCCATCTGTTCTTATGAATTAAATTTAGAAATCATATGTAATATAGACATTTCTGTCTGAATATCATAAAACCCTGACACATCCAGGCTTTCATTAGAAAGCTCCGAGATGTGACTTGAATAACAATCTGTCTTAGCTAATTAGTATTTTCAGTTTAGCATATTCACTTTCAGACATATTGCTGTTTGCACATGGTAATTTAGGTAAACAGATACCATCCACAGCTGCATCAATTAACACTGCTAATCAAAACTGAATTCAGGTAATTAGGCACATTTATGCAAAAAATGTGTAATTTTAGAGAAAAACTAGATTCTTCAGTAATATGTCAATAAGTAAAAATCTCCTTTTGCTTATGAAGGTGAAGAATGAGGGGAGAGAAATCATCATTGATATATACGTCATGCAGACAGAAGTAAAACTCCCAAATTAAATCTCAATCTATAATTGGCCTGTACTTTCAGAAATTGGATCATATTTTTCATAAATGTTTTCCTCAATGTTTCCACATACTAAAGTCGATTCACATCTGCCTAAGGGTTTAATTGTCATCAAACCTCAAATGGTTAATGAATTCTCAAGTATTTATATAATTAGAAGGGATGTTGGTCAAACTTGCTCTTCTTCTGTCTTGCCTAGCAGCTCTTAGGGCAGATGCTCTCAATAAGTCTTGTTTTATTACACTTTAGTACTTTAATTTTCTCTACTGCAAAGGACTTTCATTTGCAGTCAGATTCACAAGAATAATTTCTTATTTTTCTGGAAATATTCCTTAACTTCCCTAATTCTACCAATGTCCTTTAGTTGCTTTTTAATTCATTTTCAAAATGAAAACTGATTTGTTTTTCCCATTTTATGCTAGCATAAACCTATCCGACAACTGTGATTAAAGATTCTAATCACTGAAGAAAAACTAGTGTAACTGTTAATAGTTAATAAGTGGCCAATCTCCCCTCAACAATTCAGGTGAGGGGAGATGGATAGGCACAGAGTTAAAGGCAAAGTAAAGGGGAAAACTATAAAGCAAAGAGGACAATGAGTGTGTGTGCACGCATGCACGTGGGCACGTGTGTTTTCTCCTTATCTCTTCAGATTTTGAAGCTTAGATTTATTTCTTAAACACTGGGCTTTTATAATGAAGTATTGAGTTCGGTGCCCCAGCGTATCTTAATAGCAAGAGTCACGTTCAATCCAATTGAACAAACACTTCGCCAGCGCCTTCCAAGTATCAGGCACTGGGCTAGGCCCTGTGGGCAGGTACAGAGGCGGATTTGGAGTGACCACACCTCTCCCACCCAACCTCAGAGGGTTTAAAGATCAACAAAATCAACTTTCACAAATTGGAAACAGTTTCCAAGTGAAGACATCCTGGGTAAATTGTGCAGAGGTTTACTTTTTGCTTAACTGCAATTAGTTCCTCCGTTCTCATAATAAAAAAGTAAATGAGAACAACAGTGATTTTCCAAGTAGCAGTGATGTCTTTCTCCCATAGGGCAATAATCCCATACAACTTGAAAGTTCATTTTTTATGGTTATGAAAAAGATCTTTTCCCACACATATGAACACATTTGACATAAACAATTTCCTATGGAATAGAATTCTAGCACACTCTGTGCACTTATATCCAGTTTCAAGGGTGGGAATTATGAAATACGGAAACACATTGGTCACTGGTTTGTCAAACTACTCACGCCAATAAAAGTGTATGAAGGTGGTAACACCCTTGCGCATAAGACTATTAATAGAATCATTTATGAATTTTAAATGAAAAAATAGGTAAGCACAAATATTTGAAGGATAATTTTAAAAAGAGCCTAACGACTTGTTTTCAATGAACTTAATGATTGAAATCTGGGGAGAAAAAATTCTGGCCTACATGAAATGAGCCAAATGAATGAAGTTCAGTACTTGGAAGCAGTTGTGAATAATCCAATGCTCTCTAAACCACCTCTTCTCTTACCTCACCTGGAGTGAATCTGGAGAGAATTAAGTCACTCAGGCCACACGGGTCTTATTTAATTGTAGATCCTGCCTTTTATTAAATTCCTTTGACTGGGGAAAGGGTTTTAATTCATCTACTGAAACATCCTTTCCTTGAAGTCAACAAGTTCTAACAAAGTGGTATGCTACTATGGATATCACAATGGCAACTTTGATGAAGAAAGGTCTTGACATAAGGTACCAGTTTTACCCCAGACTGTGCTACTGACTAGCTAGCTGACTGCAGGCAAACGCCTTTTTACTCCTAGTCTCGGTTTCCGGTTCATACAGCCTGTCTCCTAGACCCACTTCACTGGGTTGGGGGAGTAATGCATAGAGGTGGTGTGTTAGGTGGCTTTAAATATCACAGGCTGTACCAAAGGGGCCACATGCCACTACATTGGGTAGCCTTCCAACACATCTGAAAATGAATGCCAGGGAACTAACCTTCCTAATTAACTGGAAAGTCAACACTGGAGCATTTACTGTTTCTAGAGCATTTTTGTGAATTTTTTCAAAGAAATTACAAGAAATAATTCACTCTACCAATATTAACCAAATATTTTTGTTCTGAAATTATTATCTGTTAAAGAGAAAACAGCTTGAAAACTCCGTACTTGGCTACTTTTCAGCTATGAATGATTTAAAACAAAAAAACAAAAAAACCTGAAAAATCCTTGAGTTTGTCACTTGCTATCTCTACTTAGCCCAGACAGTGAAATTGTTCATAGTAGGGCTACTCTAAGCTTTTGTGGAGTGGAGTTAAATTGTTGACTCACAAAAAGTAAACAATGAATAAAAAGAAAGGGTCACTTTTAAATAGTCTTGTTCTTTAAACAGAAGGACTTCAACTAAAATATGTGGTCCATGAAAATATCAAATGGATTAATTTGGCTTATTGATGGCAAAAAATGTTATTTCACAACTGTGAGAGAGAATGTCAAATCTGGGACTATGTAGATTAGAGGGGAACGTATTGCCAGAAAACAAATGCAACATAAAGAAATAAAAATGTCCATGAAGCACACAAGCAAAAGAAATTATTGGATTTGGGACTTAAAATATAATCTAATTCTCATTTGCTCTTTCACCAACACAAAATTTTCCTGTGTTAAGACAGTATATATTCCACCTTCTCGAGTCATGATTTTCTTTTATGGAAAAAGATTGCTGATAGTTAATGGCAATACAAACAGAAAAA
>PVKH010006020.1:0-21459 GCA_004027955.1 Chaetophractus vellerosus
GGGGGGGGGGGTTGATGCTTTGTTTTTAATGTTTATTTTTTTAAGCTGCTTCATTTTGTTCAAGATAACATTTTTTTGAGTGCTTTCTATAAGCCAGGTGCTGTGGTCTGCCCTTTACATGTATTATCTCATTTAACACACATCCTATAAGTTACGAGTTACCATTCGCCCCATTTTGTGGATGAGAAAACTGAAGCACAGAGAGATTAGGAACTTTCCCAGGGTGGTAGAGCCAGGATTCAATGCAAGGTCTTTCTGATTCCAAAGTGTGTGTTCCTACTCAACCCCTCATGTAGCATCACCAGGATGCCAGGGACTTGGGGCTTTGTCCAGGACAATCTTAGGGGAGTCTGCAAACACAGAGATTGTGACTCCTCAACCTTATCTTTCAAGAGAAGGCTGTGTCCTGTGACTTAGGCAGGGAGTTAGAGCAGCCAGGGTACATTGGCCTTCATATTCTTCTGTTCCTAGATCCTTCCACAGTGGGGGGAAGCACCACGGAGAAGGGGCAACCTTGCTGCTCCTCTTTCCTTTCTATGGGACTTTTCATTAAAGTGATACTGAGAGATGCCAAAGGAAGTGACAGGGTGGGGGCAGGGGGCTGTAAATGGTCCTAACTCAGGCAGGAGCCAATTCAAATGCCAGCTAGGAAGGTGCCAGGTGCATCAGTGGTTCACCAATCAGGTCATGAACAAAACCACCTGGGGAGCTTTTTATTTTAATTGTGAAATATACAAAACTTAAAACTCACCATTTTTACCATACCATTCAATGACATTGAGTACAGTCACAATGTTGTATAATGATCATTATTTCTAGAATTTTTTGTCATCCCAAATAGAATCACTGTACCCATTAAGCAATAACTTCCCATTCCCCCCTATCCCTAGCCATTGGTAACTTCTCATTTACTGTCTCTATGAATACCTCATATAAGTGGAATCATATAATATTTGTCCTTTTGTGTCTGGCTTATTTCACTCAGCATGTTTTCAAGGTTCATCCTTGTAGTACAAATCAAAACTTCATTCCTTTTTCTGGCTGAATAATATTCCATTGTATAGGTATAGGTATATCAAATTTTCTTTCTCCATTCATCTGTTGACGGACACTTGGGTTGTTTCTACCTTTTGGCTATTGTGACTAATGCTGCTGTGAATATTGGTGTACAAGTATCTGTCCGGGGAGCTTTTCAAAAATACTGATTCCTGGACTCCAACTTCATACTATTGAATAGAATCTCTAGTGGGAGAGAAAGAATCCTACTTTTTAACAAATCTAAGTGATCTTGATTAGACATATTTATGAACTTCTAGATCAATTTTGAGGGCTTTTTCCACACTTCAGTTCCATGACAACTTTTTCTTTGCAATGACTGTGTGTGTGTGTGTGTGTAAATACACATGAGAAAACGAGCCTAGGAAATGCAGATTTTGCTAGCATGAAAAAAGATATTCTAATCCTTCACTTATTGCAATGAATTATCAGTTAATTAGACTCTAACAGAATGAGATGTCTGTATCAACTGATTTGCCTAGTGATGATGTTGCTGTTGAAAAGGAAAGTAGGGGAACTAACACGGAAATTTTATTTGATGATGAAGAGATTATCATCAATGACTACAAAGGTTACTGTTCAATTCTGTGCTTTAACACTCATTGTAAAGCCCTGTATATATGAAAGTGTAGAGTGGGATGATAATGAACATAACTAGTATTTATACAGTGCTTCTAGCATTTAAAATGCATTTTTTAGGGAACCGGCTGTGGCTCAATTGGTTGGGCTCTGGTTTACCACATGGGAGGCCCCGGGTTCGGTTCCTGGGGCCTCCTGGCGAAGGCAAGCTGCCGCGCGGTGAGCTGACGCAACAGGGGGAGATAAGCAGACACGGAAAAACACAAAAGCAAAAATGAACACAGCAAGCACAAGCAGCAAGGGGGGGGGGTATATAAATAAATAAATAATAAATCTGTTTTAAAAAAGTAAAATGCATTATTTAATCTATAAGGTGAGTGCTATTACCACCTCTATTTTGCGGATAAGGAGACTAAATCCAGAGAGGTCAAGTACCTTGCTCAAGGTCACAGCCTTGTGAGGTGAAGCTGCTCAGGGGATGCCAGCTCCGGCCCCCTGACTCCAGACTTCACCATGACCCTGGCATATGCTCTAGTAATGAGTCCTCTTTATTCATCCCCAGATAGCATCTTTGGGTTTCTTTCTCTTTCTTCTAAAAGTGGTTCACTTTACTTTCTCCTAAAAGTATAGTATAGTCAAGACCATATGCGTAAATAAGCATTCTGCTAATCAGATTCTGGTAATGAAGGGTCTGCTGCACAAGTCTCTCTTATTTAATGTGATATTGCCCATTCTTTTTCCCTTTTTTGGAATTGTAGAGAGCTAAATTCCAGTTATATAACCTCTTTGAGTCTTAGTTTCCACATCTGTAAAATGGGAATTAAGTATTATCTCCCACATTGGGTGTATGTAAAAATTAATCTAATATGTGTAAAAGCACAAACTGAAAAAACATGGAATTGATATAGTGAAAACAACCATATTCTTCAGGGAAGTATCACTTTAAATACATCAGTTGAATGTCACTGTCATAATTCTGGCCTAACCTGACTATCTGCACCATTATTTACTTAATATTTTTCTGTAAAGCTTCATTAAAGGTTGTTGTCTGTGAAAAATCATAAAATTATGGGTTTGATAGAGTAGCTATACATTTCTCTAAAACATGTTGTATTAGTCAGCCAAAGGGGTGCTGATGCAAAATTCCAGAAATCTATTGGCTTTTATAAAGGGTATTTATTTGGGGTAGAAGCCCACAGATACCGAGCCATAAAGTGTAATTTACTTCCCTCACCAAAGTCTATTGCCACGTGTTGGAGCAAGATGGCTGCCAACATCTGGAAGAGTTCAGGCTTCCTGGGTTCCTCTCTTCCTTGGGCTCATTTCTCTTCCTGAGACCTCTGCCCATGCCAGTGGAGCTGTCTCTATTCCTCTGCGTTCTTCTCCTGTGTGTGCTTCCCGGGCTCCAGCTCAAAACTCCAATCTCCCTTCTCTGCCGTACAGTTTCTCTGTGAGTCCCCGCCCACCAAGGGGGTGGTGATTCAATGTCCTACTGACATGGCCCAATCAAAGCCTCAATCATTATTTAATCAAGTAAAAGTGAAACCTCTGAAACCAGTATAATCTAATATGCCCAGAGGAACAAACCAGTTTACAAACATAATCTAATATTGAGTTTTGGAATTCATAAACAATATCAAACTGCTATACACATATTATAAAATACATAACTAGCAGAAATTTTAATGTTTATATAATAATATATACTACCTAAAATCACCTCATGGTCCATCTCCCCAGTTTTCTCCACTGGTATCTGTTGCTTTTTACCAGGGTTCCTCTCTCCTCAAATTAATATTGAAATAGGATACACTTTCTGCTACTTTACTCATCCAAAGCCCACTTAGGTTTTTAGAGGTTGTCTTTTTATTTTATTTTTTAAGTTTTAGTTTTTTAAGTCTAGCAACCACAGAGAATCAAACAAAGAATAAGACACCTAACTCAAAAGTCCTCAAACTTTAGTGCTGTGTATACAAAACTGCAGATATAGTACTTTATTAGTGATTTAAGGGATTTTTAAGGGTAAAACTGAACATGTGAATTTTACCTTCCACACTAACTTTAGATCTGAATTACTGTAACACCAGGGGTGTTGTAGGATTTAGGCTATTGCTAATATAATATTAGATCCCATCAGTAATAAACATTCTCTAACTGCTTCAAAATTCCTATCTCTCATTGGATGCTCTGGAAAATTCCTGTTTCCAATCTAAGTGATGCCTTTATTAGCTCTTGGCTCATTTGCAGAGCAGAGATGATTGACATCCTCTGGCCACAGTGAATAAGGCCTTTCTGGCTCCTGGCAACCAATACTTCTCACCTCCCCAAATTCACCCATTGTCCATTCATTCGTTCATTCATTCAGTAAATACTTAGTGAGCATATACCAAGTTCCAGGCATCACGTGGTAGGCTCAGGGATATGGAAATGAACCAGGTAGATGTGGTCCCTGGCCTGTGGAGATATCATAATAGTACAGATAGTGAATGAGGAGACTTCAATGAGACCTAACAATATGGGTCTTCCCTTAAGCAGAAAGGTAACTAATGAAGCAAAGAACATGAATCCTCATATTGAAACGCTTGGTTTTCTTTATAATAGTACATGCCTTCAGATATCAAAGGCTGAAATAAAATATGCCACACGATTTAATAAACTCTTATCATGAAGTTGACATCCAAAAATTTATGGCTGGTTCAACCAGAGATGAAAGTCAGCGCTTTGATGCAGGATTATCTTTTCTATTTCAGATATGGTCAATAAGAATTTTTCTTCAAATCCAGCCTTCCTTGAGCAAAGACCCTGTTGTCCTGTAATGCATTCTAAAAGGGTGCTTTTATAAATACTGCTTAAATAAAGAACTAAAATAAAGACATACATGAATAAATAAAATCCCAAGCCAAAAAATAAGTGATGCCTCTTCTAATAAAACACATTTAAAGTAAAATAAAATGCCTGACCTACTGAACGCCCTAATGGAGGGAGTGCCACAGGTGATTCTGACATGAAATCAGAGTTGATGTAAAGATTAGAAAAAGTATATATAACATAACTAGCATACAGTAGGTATTCAATAAATAGCACTAGGAAGCATCCCCTTGCAGTATTCTTGCCAAAATGTTTAGCCCGATTTTAATCATAAGGAAACAATCATACAAATCCAAGTTTAGAGTCATTCTGAAAAACAATTTACCTGAATTCTCTAAAATTTCAGTGTTAGGAAAGGCAAGAAGGAGAAGGAGAAGGAATAGAAGAAGAAAAAGGAAAAGGAAAAAGGAAAGATTGGGGATGTGTTATTGATTAAGGAGACTAAGAGACAAGATAATGAAATGCAATGCGTGATCCTAGATTGGATCCTGAATCTAAAATACAAAACACAAACAGGCAAACAAAAACAAACAGCTATAAAAAACATTATTGGCATAACCATGGACATTTAAATATGGACTGTATATTAGAAAACAGTACTATAGTGAGGTGCAACTTCCCAAGTGTAATAATTGTATTGTGGTTTTATAGGAAAATGTGCATGTTCTTAGGAAATTTGTGGTGATGCTTTTAAGGTTGAAGTGATGCTGCAACTAATTCTCAAATGGGTCAGAAAAAAAAAGGGAGAAAAGAAAGAGAGAAAGAAAAAGAAAAGAAAGAAAAAAGGGAGAGAAAGCAAAATGCTGTCTATGAGTGGGGATATATAGGTGTGTATTATACTATTCCTGTGACTTATATGAAGTTTTGAAATTCTTTAAAAATAACAACAAAAATGTTTTAGTCCTTACAGAGATACCAGTTCGGATTTTATATACATATAGTATTGAAGAACATCAAGCAGATTATTCTATGTTTATGAAACATAGAGACTTAAGTAAATAAATCATTGTTAGGGATATAAATTAAATGAGCTTTTAACTTTTGTAGGAAATTCACAGAATACAGAATTTTTGGAACATCAAGCAGGAAATGACTACTGTCCATGGAAAATTGGCAAAATGGAAACATGGCTCCGTGAACAAGAGTCCCACAGACAGCTTCTCTGGGACAGTTCTAGCTCTGACTCAGATGAGTGGGGAAAAGAGAAGAAACCACGAGGATTAGTGAGGACCCGGACAGAGAGAATTGCACTTTTTGATGAGTTTTTTGATCAAGAATAAGAATGCTATTCACTAATATAGATATTGAGTATCTTAAAAGCTTGCTCTCCTGTAAAAAATTCTTCTAATGTATGAGTTATTCTGAGGAAACCAACTCACTTTGGTAAAGAGAAATTATCTCAAATTGTGGGAAGATGGCAGAGTAGGAAGCTTCAGGATTCAGTCCCTCAACCAAAACAACTACTGGACTGGCAGGAACTATCTGTAACAACTGTTTTGAAACTCTGAAGTCTAGTTGAACACTGTGCAGCCTCCAAGGAAGAGCTGGAGGAGGAGGCTGGTAAATTGGGATAAATACTGGTGAATTTCACCCTTTGAGCAGTGGCTACCATGTCCTAGCCCCAGCCTCCTGGCAGACAGCAATGGGGACCTCAGTCTCAGCTTCTGATACAGCTTGCTGGTGCCATGATGGGATATGAAGACTTAGTCATCCAAAGTCGGAGGTTGTGTGGTCTGATTGCTCATCTTGCTGGTCATTGCCTTTGATGAGCTACTTTAGATGCAGGCCAGCTCTGAGGGTAACCATTGTTACAACACCACCCGCCTGCCCAGGCAAAAGCAGTAGAGGAATCAGGAGAGCCGTAGAGGGTACAATAGAGACAGTACCCTTCCACCAAAATTTGTAAAACAGTAGAGGGGTGCAGTAACTGGGCTAGTGCTGAATCAAGAAAATACAGCTTTAAAAGCAATAGAAGATGCCACTACTGTTGTACTTGTTGTCCCTTCCCCCACTCTCTCCCTGGTGTATGGAGCCAGCCTGCACTCCCATTGTGGGTCCCCAACCCTGCAGGAGAAGAGTAAGCCCTATGGGCATACAGGAATGTCTTAATGTTGATTCCAAGTAATCAGAAGGCAGCCTAAAAGAGCGACAAAGGAAACTCCTCTAAGATTTGCCCTCTCAGAACTGCCCTCCAGTTCTCCTCGCTAAATCAAAGCAGTATTAGAAATAATTATGTCTAAGTAGACTGGACCAAAGGCTTACTTTAAGTCATCCAATAGCACCCAGAGTGGAAGAAAGTCTATTTCATAGGAAGCAGAGGGGGCATTCAAGTTCCTATAAGCAGGGGAATTTCTAAGGCCACTAGCAAGCACATGACCAGGACAAGAAACAGGCTCATAAAAGACAGAGCGGACCTGTGCTTTGGATTTGCCTTGGGCTGATTTTCTTGATATGGTGTCTAAACTCTGAAGGAGAACACCAGCCATGACAGATACAGCCTGAAAGATCTGTGGAACACCATCAGATGTACCAATATATGCATTATGGTAGTTCCAGAAGTAGAAAAAGAGAAAGAGGCAAAGGGAATATTCAAAAAAATAATATTCAAACAAATAAGGAAACTTCGCATACTTAACAAAAGACATGAATATGCACATTCACATTCAAGAAACCAAACGAATCCCAAATAGAATAAACTCAAGGCAGGGGTATAGGAACAATGTATGTATACCCTATTGAAGTTAAGTTGGTATTAAATCAAACATAAGTGTTATAGATTTGGGATTTTAAATTTTAGCCCCATGGTAACTACAAGTAAAATATATGAAAAATATATCCAGAAAGAAATCAGAAGTCAAAATGGTACACTACAAAAAAATATATATGAAAGTAGGCATTAATAGAAGAATTGAAGGACAAAATGTATAAGACTTACAAAGACCACATAGCAAAATGGCAGAAGAAAGTTCTGCTTTATCAGTAGTGACTTTAAATGTAAATGGATTAAACTCTACAGTCAAAGGCAGAGATCGACAGAATGATAAAAAAAAAAGTATGACTCAACTATAAGGTGCTTATAAGAGACCCACCTTAAATTAAAAAACACAAGTAGGCTGAAAGTGAAAGGATGGAAAAAAGATATACCATGCAAGTAGTTAACAAAAGAGAGAATGATTAAAGTGAGGAATGCACAAATATGTGATTACACAAAATACCATTGATTGTACACTTTGGATTTATACTTTATTAATATGTATCAATGAAATTGACTTGTTAAAAAAAAAAAAAACACTTGGAAATCTAGGAATATAGGGAAACTTACTCAATGTGATAAAGGGTGTCCATGAAAAAATCCATAGCTTTTTACTCAATGGAGGAAGACTGAAAGTTTTCCCTCTAAGATCAAGAACAATACATGGATAGCCACAGTTACCACTGTCAATCAACATTCTACTAAAAATTCTAGCCAGAGAAATTAGGCAAGAAAAAGAATAAAAGGCATTCAAATTGGAAAGGAAAAAGTAAAACTTTTCCTACTTGCAGATGATATGATACAGAAAATCCTTAAAAGTCTGCAACAAAGCTTGTAGAACTAATAAATGAATTCAGCAAAGTGGAGGAATACAAGATCAACATGCAAAAATCAGTAGTATTTCTATACACTTATAATGAACAACCTGAAGAGGAAATCAAGAAAAAATTCCATTTATAATAGCAACTAAAAGAATCAAATATCTAGGAATAAATTCAACCAAAGATATAAAGTACTTATACACAGAAAACTACAAAATATTGCTGAAAGAAGTTAAAGAAGGCTTATCTAAATGGGAGGACATTCCATGTTCATGGAATTGGAAGACAAAATAATGTGATTTACACATTCAATGCAATCCCAATCAAAATTCTAACAGTCTTCTTTGCAGAAATGGAAAAGTCAATCATCAAATTTACATGGAAGGATAAGGGGCACCAAACAGCCAAAATCATCTTGAAAAAGAAGAATAAAGTTGGAGGACCCACATTTCCTGATTTTAAAACGTATTACAAAGCTACAGTACTCAAAACAGTTTGGTTCTGGAACAAGGACAGACATATAGACCAATGGAATCAAATTGAAAGGTTCAGAAATAAACCCTCATATCCATGGCCAATTGATTTTTTTAAGATACCAGAACCAGATGTTGAACCAGGGACCTTGTATGTGGGAAGCTGATGCTCAACCTGATTTAAAAATGGCCAAAAGACTTGAATAGTCATTTCTCCAAAGAAGATATGCAAATATCTAGAGAGTACATGAAAAGGTGTTCGTTATCATTAGCCATCGGGGAAATGCAAATTAAAACCACCATGAGATACCATTTCACACCCATTAGAATGGCTGCTATTAAAAGAACAGAAAATAACAGTGTTGGAGAGGATGTGGAGAAACAGGAACACTCATTCTTGGCTAATGGCAATGTAAAATGGTGAGACACTGTGGAAGACAGTTTGGTGGTTCCTCAGAAAGCTAAGCAAAGAACTACCATATGACCTGGCAATCCCACTAGTAGGGATATACCCCAAATAGTTGAAAGTAGAGGCTCAAACAGAAATTTGCACCCTGATGCTCATAGTGGCATTATTCACAATTGCCAAAATATGGAAGGAACCCAGGTGTCCATCAGCCAATCAGTGGATAAATAAATTTGTTATATGCATACAATGGAATATTATTCATCCACAAAAAGGAATTAATTCCTGATACATGCGACAACATGGATGAACCTTGAAGACATCATGTTGAGTGAAATAAGCCAGACACGAAAGGACAAATATTGTATGAGCTCCCTGGTTTGAAGTAATTAGAATAAGCAAACTCATAGATTCAGAATCTAAGGTATAGGTTACCAGGGGGTGGGGTAGTGATAGGGAATGGTAAGTTAAGGCTTAAAATGTACAGGGTTCCTACTTGTAATGATAGAAATGTTATGATAATGGATGATAGCGATGGTAGCACAAGATTGTGAATGTCATTAACAGCACTGAAGTAAATTATCTGAATGTAACTAAAAGGAGAATGTTAGGTTACATACCTGGTAACAGAAAAAAAAATTTTTTAAATTCATGTAACTATACTACTCAGTAAACTCTCAGTTAAACCATGGACTATAGTTAATAGTATAATTATAAAAATATGCTATCATCAATTGTAACAAATGCTCCACACCAATGCAAGGTGTTAATAATAGGGTATATGAGAATCTGTATTTTATGCATGATTATACTGTAAACCCACAACTTCTCTAATAATAAAGAAAAAGATGGGCAAAAGACTTGAATAGATATTTCTCCAAGGAAGGCATATAAATGACCAAAAAGCACATGAAAAAATGTTCAACGTCGTTAGCCATTAGGAAATGCAAATCAAAATCACAATGAAATACCATTTCACACCCATTAGAATTGCTGCTATTTAAAAAAAAAAAACGATTATAACTTGTTGGTATGGATGTAGAGAAATAGGAACAAAGGAACAAACATTTGTTTGTTCGTGGTAATGTATAACAGTCAGCCACTGCGAAAACCGTTTTTCGGTTCCTCGGAAAGTTACGTATAGAATTGCCCTATGACCTGACAATCCCACTTCTAGGTATATACCCCAAAGAATTGAGAGTAGGCTCTTGAACAGATATTTGCACACCAATGTTGACAGAGGCATTATTCATAATTGTCCAGCAACTCTAGCACAAAGATTGCGGGGACTGAGCACATCTTTATTTCTCTACTCTGTGACTTGAAATTGGACAGCACCCCCCTTCAACAAGCTCACTGGACTGGGAGCTACACGAGAGAATGGACCATGTCTTCTCTGTGTGGTATCCCGACTTCCAAGCACAACATTTGGCACAATTTTATTAAATGTTTGTTGAATTAATGTATGTGTTGAATTAACTAGTCAACTAAGAGTCACTTGTTTCCCTCCAGCAATGTAGTTGCTCAACCTCATTTCCATTATTTCCCAAGACACTTAGATATACATGGTTGATTATACAGTAAAGAAAGGGCATTTTTTTTTAAAAAAGGCTCTTGGAAGTTAAATGGATGGCATAAATTAAGCATTCCCTTGGGATACAGGAGCTTCACACTTATGCCAGTTAGGATGCTATAGTTCAAAACTAGTTTTTGAAACTCTCTCAGAGTGTGTTAGTTGCAAAAGAATAACAATTGTAATGTTTTCTTTGAGTTTATTTGCCTGTTCCATGTGGAACTCTCCCTCCTACAATTATAGATTCAGCACTTTGAAAAGGACCACAGTGATAGTCATAACTGCTCATGTGCATGGCTGCTTATTGATGCCAGGCACCCTTCAAATGCTTTATACATTTAATCCTCACCATGACTGTGAGTCAACATTAATACCATCCTCATTTTACAGATGAGGAAACTGAAGCACAGAGAGGTTAAGTAGTTTGCCAGGGTCACCCAGCAGAAGTGCCCTTTGGAAGAGAATGGGGATTCTTAACTGGGGTCCACAGACTCCCAAAGGGTCTGTGGAAAGATTTCCTGTGGTCTGTGAGCTTGAATTGAAAAAAATCAACTTATTATCTTTATTTTCTCTGAAATCTATCATTTCCTTCACTTATAAATGCATACAATAAATAAATTACAGTAGTATTCATTTCACCTGACTGGGGTCTGTGGAACAAAAAGGGTTTAGAACCCCTGGTTAAGAACCATTGTTTATTCACAAGTGATCTGGTGGGAAACAGGATCACCTCCCTCTTCTCCCCAATTTTACCTCCAACAGGCCGCATTACCTGGCATTCCTCATTTCTTTTCTATTATGTGGTGGTTTTTCTGAGACAGGCAATACTACCCTAGAAAGGGTGAAAACTTTGCAGGATTGTTTTTTAGCAAGGAAGAATTGTCTTGAAGCCTGTGGGCACAAGGCATGATGAGAGCACCTGAGGAGGGGAACGTTTCCAGGAATGGGGAGAGGCTTACAGAAAGGCGGATGAGGGCGTGAAGGCAAACAGCTTTCTTCACACTTCAGCCTGGGAGCAGCACAGGTGAGCAGCCCCACTATAAAGCCCTATTCAGAACAGAATTCACTTGCACACTGTGGCAAGGGCAGCACTAACACTGGCTGCAGATTAGAATCACTTGATGGATGATTTTTTAATTAGGATCTCTGGGCTCCACCTTTTGATTTAATTTGGGTTGGAATGAGGAGCTAGCTTTTTAAATTTTTTTTAAGCTCCTAGGTGAATCCAAAGTGTAGCTAAAACTATTGAGAGCCATAGGTTTGGCAATATGAATTTTAACAGCATATATCACCGACTGTCTTTAAAAGCATCAACTTTTGAGGTAAATTTTTGAAGCTGAGGACTCAAGGCCTGTAGTGCCACAAAATAGTAAGAGAAATGTTCATTTTTTTTTCGTAATTCTGAGAACACCAGTTCTTTAGTTAGTCTTGAATTTGTTCAGAGGCAACATACAGCCATCAGTAAACACAGCTGTTGCTGGTGAAAACTATAAAATTCAGCCTGGAGGCAACGTTGTCAATTTTCTTCAGCTGAAAATCTCGCCAGTTTTAGAAAGAAAAAAGGCCTGTCTGTGACCAAGTGCATATATTCTCTTGTGAAAGCAATATTTTCCTGCATGCTCTGAATTTTTCAGAAGAATGAGAATTGTGCATTTTTTCTTGCATACTTTTGGAAATGGGCTTTTCTCTATGCTTTTTTTGGGGGGGGGCAAAGGGCATTTTTCTTCAGCTATCTATTTTGATGATTATTCTGAGCTACTGTACTGGGGTTTCACTAAAGATGTCTCTCACAGGAGTCATCTATGAAACAACCTCGTAAACAAATGGACAGTATTTTTCTGCCTGCATAGACCCTTTAAAGACAGAAAACGGAGTGAATGTGGCTCAAGGGGTTGAGTGCCTGCTTCCCACATGGGAGGTCCCAGGTTTGGTCCTGGTGCCTCCTAAAAAAACAAACAAATGTAAACACCAACTCAGGTGAGCCTATGTGGCCTTCTCACATGGAAGGTCTGGGGTTCAACCCCCAGCCCCAGTACCTCAAAAAAAAAAAAAAAAAGGCAGAAAACAGAGCACCAGCTCCTCCACGCCACTCCCTTTCTTGCCACGGAAGCATACTGCTCACCAAAGTATAATCACGCCAACTATTTCCTGCCTTGAATGAACAGCAAAAGCCCATTTCCACATATCACACAAAACCTCACTAATTTTGAACAGTGTAGGAAAGACGTAGGGGAAAGTACACCGAGCAATAGCTTAGGGAAGGTCAGGAAGTTAAAAACTGAATTACATCTCATTTTTAATGAAAAGTTACTTTATTTAATTATTTTTTTTGAAAAGCTATTTGATTCAAGAACAGAGTAAACTAAAATAAAATTGAAAACTAGGCCAATAGTTAAAATTTATTTTTACATGCATAGTTCATAATAGTTCTGCAAGTCATTCATTTATTTAATCATGCATTCACCAAATATGTTTTTAGTATCTAATACAAGCCAAACATGGTTCCAGATGCTGAGGATACTGCTCTAAATAAGACAAAGTCTCTCCACTTGTGGGTTACATTCCAGTGGGGAGATCATGAGCAGGTAGAAAAATATATGATACAAATTTGGTTAATATTAATTATTATGAAGAAAACTAAAGCAAGCAAAATGATAGGCATAGGTGGAGAGGACTGTTTCAGACAGGATACTCGGGAAGAGAATCTGAGGAGGAAGCCTGAATGAAGACCAGTAGAACAGGCTTTCCAGACATTGACAGAGCAAGTGTAAAGGCCCTGAGGTGGGAATGAGCTTTTAATGTCCAAGGGCCAGCAATAAAGTCCAAATGGCAGAGTGAGCAAAGGAAAGACGGACATCAGAAAGGAAAAGGATGACATCAGAAAGGTCGGCAGGGGTCACACGGTGAGGAGCCTGAGGACCATAGTAAGGCAATGGATTTTGAATGTAATGGAATTTTATCAAAGTGGCTTCTCCTAGTCTAGACTAACATCTCCAAGATGATCATGGACAGAGACAAACAGAGCCACTAAAGTCACATGGCGATAGCAGACTGATGCAGCACTCACCCTTGATCCAACTGAGCCAACCAGAGAGGACCTCAGTCTCTGCTGAGTGACAAGAACCTCAGCAAGTAAGCTCAGGAGCGATGGGGTGGCCGTGTCCTGCCCTGTGGCCCAGGGATTCAGAGAGTGCTGTCCTGCAGGCCCTACATCACCCACATTCCTGGCCCCTCCCAAGTCTCTGCTACCTCCTGCCCCTTCTTCTGAGGCTGTATCTTTACAGGTAAATTCTACTTTCTACTTCGACCTGCTTCAGCTAATTCCTTTTTCTTACAACTGAAGAATCTCAACTAACAGATAGCTTAATCAGCAGCCTCCTTCTTGCCTTGTGGTGAAAGCACTAGAGGCAGTGGTGTGCTGGACCTGGCTGGAGAAAGAGACATTGAGCTTCTCTTCCCTCATCCATGTTCAGTGGGAGTTGTACTACAAAAATTGGCAAATGTTACAAAGCTGGATTTTTTTTGGAGAATGGAGGGTTGTACATATACATTGATCAGTTTATCTGACTAGATGTAAGGACAGACTCGAGTCAAAGTTCACATCCCGGCCCTGCTGCTGCTTGGCTCGGGTTAAATAACCTCTCTGGCCACAGTTTTCTCATCTGTAAAATGGGGATAATGTCTCACCATGAGAAAGTCTGGTCATCCAAGTAGCTTGAAACCTCATAAGGGGCTTGTCCTGGACTGGACTGGGAAAGGGCAATGGGGTCATAGAGCAGAGAGTGATTCCCCCTCCCCCGCATGCCTGGCCTTGTCTTCTCTCAGTCCCAGCAACCTTCACCTTCTCAGTCCTCCCTGCCTGGGCTCCAGGAAGCACTCACAAAGGCCCTTGTAAGGGGCACAGTTTGATTTTCATGAGGAGGGGGGAGATGTTCTACACTCTTTACATGTATTCTCTTATTTCATTGTCACAACACAGTGAGACATTTGCCCAGTCCAGGTCAAGCCCCTTATGAGGTTTCTTACGGTGCTACAAGGAGGGCAGATGGGAAGAGCTCTGGGCATCCTGGTCCAAGGGGCTGGGAAGAAGCTGATTCTCACACTGAAGGCCAAAGCCCTGCACCTTGTCATCATCCTAAGGAGAATCATGGAGCTGAACAATCAGAGCCAAGAGTCACTCACCTTCCAGACCACAGAGGTCTGTGAGTGCCTGGCAAACCAGAGCAGCCAGGGACGCTGGTGGTACAACTGTGATGGCCAGGACTTCCTTCTATGCCCACTCAAGTCTTTCAGCTCCAGCAAAACCAACCCCCAAAAGAAGTTAAGGAGCACTCCTTCTCACCAGGAGCTGCAGCTATGTTAGAAGAGGTCCTTCAGGCAGAAGGATAATGATACCAGAAAAACTATGGATCTACCCAGAGGAATGAACAGCACAAGAAATGGTATGTGGGTAATATAAAAAACTTTTTTTCTTATTTTTAAAATCTCTATTAAAGTTAATTGACTATTTAAACCAAAATAATAACAATGTATGTATTAGTCAGCGAAAGGGGTGCCTTTGTAAAATATACCAATAATTGGTTGGTCTTTATAAAGGGTATTTATTGGGGTAGAAGCTTACAGTTACCAGGCCACAAAGCATAAGTTTCTTCCCTCACCAAAGTCCATGTGTTGGAGCAAGACAGCTGCTGATATCTGCCAGGGCTCAGGCCTTTGGGTTCCTCTCCTGCCGGGGCTGCATTACTCTCTGGGCTTAGCGCTTCCTCCACAAGGTCAGTTGTAGACTATCAGGCGAACGGCCCTCTCCAACATCAGAACTGCTTCTCAAAAATCTGCTTCTCAAATCTCCTCCATCTGTCTTTGGCCTTGCCCTTTATACTTGAGACCACACCCACCAAGGGTGGGGCTCAACACCCTACTGACGCAGCCCAGTCAACGCCCTAATCATAACCCAATCGTGCCCAGATGAACAGATCGGTTTACAAGCATGATTCAATTTATATTTTTGGAATTCATAATTAGATAAAACTGTCAAACCATTACAAGGTATGTAGGACTTATAATATATGTAGAAGTAAAATGTATGACAATAAGAGCATAAAGGCCAGGAAAGGGAAAATGGAAATACACTGTTGTAAATTTTTATTGTACATAAGTGGTATAATATTCCACTTGAAGGTAGACTGTGATAAGTTAAAGATGTATACTATAAACACTAAAGCAACCACTTGAAAAAAGCAAAAAGGAGGTTAGCTAATAAGCCAATTAAAGCAGATAACATTGAATCATAAAAAACGAACCCAATATGTAGGAGGTTGTGGGAGATGTGGGAGGTGTGGGAGGTGGGGCATATGGGTACCCCTAAAATTTCTGTGTAACATTTATGTAATCAATGTATCCTTAAAAAAAATTGATTAAAAATTTTAAAAAAAGAAATAAATGAGAGTGAACTAGAATCAGGTCAGCAGCATATATATATATAGAAGATTTTTGTAAAAAAACAAAAACAACTAACCCAAAAGAGCAGATGCAGCAAATAGAAACCAAATAGCAAGGTGGCAGCTTTAAACCCAATTCTATCAATAATCATATTTAAATACAAATGGTAAACAACACAATTTAGGGAGTGTTGCTCAAGCAGTTGAGTGCCTGCCTCCCACATGGGAGGTCCCAGGTTTGGTTCCCAGTGCCTCTTGGAAAAAAAAAAAAAAACAAGAAAAACAAACTTAAAACCCAGCTCAGGAAGCTGATGTGGTTCAGGGCTCAGTGGTTGAATGCAGGTTTCCCATATATGAGGTCCCAGGTTCAATCTCCAGCACCCGGTACTTAAAAAAAATAAAAGTTAAAAATTAAAAAATTAAAGGCAGAGGTTATCAGATTGAATGCAAGAGCAAGAACCAGCTATCTATCTACAAGAAACACAATTTTCATACAAAGAAGTAAATAAGTTAAAAGCAAAAGGATGGAAAAAGATATACCATGCTAACACTAACTAAAGGAAACTGGAGTGGCTATAATATCAAAGTAGACTCCAGAGCACATTACAGGCTTGCTGGCCATTAGCAGCCAAAGTTATAATATATCTTTCCAGTTTAGCAAGGACAAAAATAAAAGATCATGTTCCATCCTCTCAACAAAATCGATCCCCCAAAAGGTATCTGGTGGCCATACTGAGACGTGCCCACCCTTTAAGAAGACAGGTCAAAGTGACTGAAAACCTCACTGGAATCTCATGGAGATGGAGAGGGACAGTTTACCAAAGAGTTTCAAGGACACTTAACAAAAGCAGCAGATGTCTACCACCAAATGCATGCTTAGGAATCAGCTACCTCTCTAACACATCACACATGTTAATGCATAACAATGGCATGGCCCTAGCCAAGAACATGACAATGTGGGAGGAAACTGAGAGCAGAAGGTTTAAAACACTCATCAGTTGTGGAAAAAAAATCTACCGTCTTTTACCATGAAATGGTTCCCCGAGAGAATGGATGAAGACCTTTTTTCTCCAGTATTTCTCAGTTTTGGGGGGGATTCCAGGAATGGAAAAGGATATTAATATTGAAACCAAATTTTCAGTAAAGAAACAGATGATGAATTTACAATTTCTCTTCTGTATACTCCAGTGGACTTACATAAACGTTCCTGTCATGCCCCATTTTCCTCCCAAAATTTCCTTCCCAAATATAATCCATGCCTTATTCCACCTTGTAAAGTTGTCAGCTCTATATCTACTTTCTAATTGTAACACATTGAGAGGCTAATTGAGGGAAGGTAAGACTTAGTCAAGGTGAAACAACTCAAAACACAGATTACTAGATTTGAAGGGAACTTCACAGACCTTCTACTCCAATCTCTGTCCCAAAGGAGCTGAGATGATGAGAGCACCCACCCATCGATGACCTTCAGGAGAGGCTGATGAACCAATTCAGCTTAATTGGTTCGTGTCTTCCCATCTGGGAAGGGACTTATTTCTCATCCAGTATGTTCTACAACATACCACAAAACCAAAACAACCATGCCCCATTCCCCTCAAAAAGCAGCAAGAACCCCTAGCATCTGTCTAGAATAGGATCTACTCACTACAGACCTTCCTCTGCCTAAGGGTTGTGGAAGTTTGCCACCTACTGACCTTTTGCTAAAGTGCCTTATTCTCAGATGAACTATTGCTAACAATTATAAGTCAACAACAGTGGCATTCACTGGAGCCGGTAGCCTTTTACACCTATTTCCCAATAAGATGTGAATTTTTTTTTTTTCATTTTCTAGAAAAGTTCCTGTAGAGAAGAGCCCCGAGAGCTCAAAGATCCCACGCGAATATGAAAGTGTTCATGTCCATCGTAGGCCCTCTGCTGGACATTCTCAGGACATGTAGCCCCAAGTTAAAAAAAAAAGGGGGGGGGGGGTGTTAATCACAAAAAGTTGGAAACAATGATTTTTTGCCCTAACATCTCTGATTTCTTTCCCTGCTGGCTTCTTCTCTGCCAGGCATTCATTATTACCCTTTCTTGGAAAACAGGTCAACAGATCTGGCCCTGACCTTCTATCTTGTTCTGGGTTGGCTTTAGTTTTTTCCATTATTCTTTGCAAAGATCTTCCTGATTTAGTGTTTCATAGGTGCTCTTAAAAATAGGCAACAAGGGGCATAGCAAGTGTGGTGGCTTGAAGCAACTTATGATCCAGAAAAACATGCTCTTAAATTTAATCTGTTCCGGTGGGTGTGAACCCATTATAAGTAGGACCTTTTGATAAGGTTACTTCAGTTAAGGTGTGGCCAACCCCAATCAGGTGGGCCTTAATCCTATTACTGGCGTCCTTTATAAGCAGAATGAAGTTCAAACAGAGGGAGAGAAAGGCCACAGAGGGAGCAGCCAAAGCTGAAACCAATGGAACCTGGAAGAGAAGGGAGAGGCCAGAAGAGGCCACCATGTGCACTGCCATATGAGAAACTAAAGACCAAAGATTGGTCAGAACCAGCTCCAGAACCCTTTGAGAAGAAAGCATCACCTTGATGCCTTGATTTGGACTTTCTTTTAGCCTCAAAACCATAAACAAATAAATGCCCATTGTTTAAGCCAAACCATTGCATGATATTTGCTTGGCCAGCCAAAGAAACTAAAACACCAAGTCTTTAAAATAATATCCAATTACTAATAGAGGCAGGCACATAAAGCCACCCCCAGTTATTAAGCAATGATCCCCTACAGACTAGGCTGTGAACATGTCAGGACAAGATACATTGCCCACCAAATTATGAAGAAACTGTCCCCAGTACTTTTTCTATTTTCCCCACTCCTATTGTTTTCATCTGTTTCCCATCACTCCTCTTCACAATCTCTTGGGCTACTCTGTATCTCTTCTACTTTACCCTGTAGGCTAGGATCTTCTCTGTAAATATTGGAAAATAAAATATCTGTCCATATGTCTAGCATAGTGTAATAGCAGAACTGCTTGGGGGGATGGGGAGGGACTGGAGCAGGGGATTTCTGAAATCCTGTGTAATCATATGATTCTCTGGTGATAAATCAATCCACTGCAGAGCTGATTTAAAACATAGCACAGGTATACATAAGCTGAAATATTTTTCAGTGAATGAAAACAAGTTAATAAGGATTGGCCTATAAGAACTATGACTTGAAAGTGTGATTATAATGTCAATAAAACTCTATTTGCAAAATGATGTAGAGATTCAAAAGCCAAGAATAAAAAGGTGCAACAGATACAGATAAGAAAAAATATTGCCAGGGCCAGAAACATTTGAATTGTGAGTCTATGTGGTGAAATTTTAATAAAAATCCTTGATGAGATATAGCTATATCAAACCCTATACAAAAACTCCCTGTTTCTGGTCTTTGTTGTCAAAGATTTATTATTAGTCTAAAGTTTGTAAATACTTAAATATATTCCAAAATGAAACTATCTCTCATCAAGTACCTACTATGTTACTTCTCTATTGCTGTATAGCAAACTATTCCAAAATTTAGTGGTTTAAAATAATGATTTATTTATTGACAATTTTGCAATTTGAGCAGGGCTTGGGGGAACAGTTTATCTCTGCACCATATGATATCAGTCAGGGCAGTTCAACTGGGACTGGAGGAGGCACTTCCAGGATGGTTCACTGGCATAGCTGGCAAGTTGGTGTTGACTGTCAACTAGGTACTGTCAGCCCAGGGCTTCAATTCTCCTCCATATGAGCCTCTCAAGTATGTCTCCTCCATATGCCTCTGCTTACAGTATGTCAGCTGGTTTAAAGAGGAAGGAAGTGGAAGCTGCCATTTGTCTTAAAGACTATGCTTAAAACTGGCACAGTAACACTTCTGTTGTATTTTGTTGGTCAAAGCAGAGACCCAACCCAGATTCAAGAGGTTGGAGCAACAGACCCTAACTCTTAGTAGAGATAGTAAAAATGAATTTGTAACCATAGTGGGATACACACATGCATACACATACATATATATAAACATACATATAATTTAATACTCAAAATTCTATGAAGTAAATCATTTTTCACTTTAAAATTTTTTTAATTTCCCATTTTAAAAATTGTACCCTATTTTTCTTTAGTGTAAACTCATTCTCAGATATTAAGTAACATGACCAATATAATGTGGATTTAGAGAAATTATAAAAGGAAATAGGGTACTTTTCCTTTTTCCTAACTACCCCAGGCCAATTACAACTTCTGTGTCAAAGGGTCCCTGAAGAAGACAAAAGAAAAAAGTACAGGAGAGAAGTCATACAGAAGAACTTCAGAGCTTGTCCAAGGAGTAGTTTCTCTAAACATCCCATTAAAATGAAAACTCCATGAGGGTAAAGATTTCTATTTGATTTGTTCAATACTATAGACTCAGCAATTGTCTAGCATAGGTGGTTTATGAATATCTATGGAATGAATAAATGAATGAATGAATACGTGGCATGAAAAGACCACCTCAAGTTTTGGTGCAGCTTAACATATTAGATAAAGGATTTGGAGTTGTGAAAACGCTTTACATAATTAAAAACTAAAATTAGATAAAAAATGAAAAAGCTATCTCTAAATATTGAAAACAATTTAACCTAACTATATCAAATTGCTGGCATAACCACACAGAGACTAATTATTTTGAGTAACTCTTACACAGAGTATTTTGACTCTATATCTTGACTGGGGTATACCTCAAGGATACAAGAACCATGGAGCAAACAAACTGTATCAGTAATCTTATAGATAGCAATATTTGAAACTAGTAAATGTATGTTATAGAATAAAACAAATAAGTAACTATGAACTAAGATTTTCAGCATAAAAGAAAAGAGATAAAAATATAAAATCAAAGAAGTTCAGTAAAGCTCTATATTCAAAATTTCAATTGGACATTTCAATATGAATGCATGACTTTTTCTTTTAAAAAAAAACTTATTTCTTAGCTCTGTCCACTGAAAAGGCCTCAAAATAATAACAGTCCAGTACCTGTGAACATCACCACCATCCAGATTGTGTTCTCTAAAGACCATTTCCTACTAAAAGAAGCCAGGGCTGTTTGGAGAAATGGCTGATTCCAGTACGGGGTAAGAATGGAAAAAAATTATTGTACAAGAAAGCAAGGAATTTACCAAATACTCTTGGGATCATATTTAAAGTTTACAGAGCTATCTGAAGGAGTTCCAACTGCCAAACATGGGTCAAATGGGTCAAATTGAGCATGAAATAAAAATAATTACTGCAATGGACAGAAGCATCAAATAGATAAAAATCCCAGAGTTGATAATAGCACTCAAAAATATATATATTGATCACCTGTGTTGATTTCTTTTACACCAACTCATTATTCTTAAGATTGGGAAATATCAGAAAATAACTAGCAATTATCCTGACTTTCCTGTACAAATTGCATCTCAGCAAAATCAAATCGTTGATCAAGGAAAATTATTCTTTTTTTTTTTTT
>PVKH010006021.1:0-21448 GCA_004027955.1 Chaetophractus vellerosus
AGATATATATCTGTCAAATTAAGTTTAGTTACTAAATTATGCCTGCCAGAGTTAAAGAAAAGTAAAATAAAATCATTTTAGTGGTGATATATTTATTCTTTTTAAGTGAGTAAAATGAGGAAAGGCTGACAGTTCTATATTAGAGTTACATTTTTAAAGAAGACATTTTTCCTAATCCTTTAAATGCTTGTTATATCCTGCTCTGTATAGTTCAATTACTTATTGTTAAGATTCTTCACTCTAAAAGAATTAATCATATTTTCCCATGATGTTTTTTAGATATGGCTCAATAATCAAAACCCAACATAGGTAATATTGTAGCAAAATGGTTGTTTTTCAAAATTTTATGATTATGCACAAAATGAGTAATGTGTAATACAACAGACATAGTTAAATATGAAATAAAACCATGATTTTAAAAGTTTAGTAAGTATCACTATTGCAGGAGTTCCAGGAAGGTGGAATGGACAGGCAAGGCTCAACTACTATCACACAAAAAACATTGATAAAAAGCCAAAAGCCATCTGAGGGATCTACACAACCACCAGAAGGGCAAGTGACAGAGAGACAGAGAATCTGAAATGACAATCGTGAGTTACTTAATCCCCATGGTGGCCATGAATTCCATCCACCCCACACCCTCAAGACATTAAGCCTGGATAAAACCCCTGGCTCACTGCAGCCAATTGAGATTGGAATAGACATATTCCTCGCTGTCAGATGTTACAAGGAAAATGAGAGGGTGCATCAGAGGGTAGGGAGTTTTTCCTTTTCGATGAATTCAGCCAGCAGAGCTCTCATTGAATCTCGGCTCTGGCAAGACCAGAAACATGGCAAGCAGGGGTTGAAAGAAACACCTCCTTGGAAAGGTTCACTGATGAGCTCCATTTACTGGTCAGCCAGGAAATTACAAGGAGAAAAACTACTTTTAGATCTCCCTTAACATAAACTCCTAGGAGAAAATCTGTGCCCAGTTAGTGAGTTCCTGGCCCAATTTTGATAACTTAAATTAGGCAATTTTAAAGACTCAGAATAAGTTGAACGAAAACACAGAGATGAGCCATGGGGTAAGAAAAACACTAGGCAAGAGAGAGAAATTGACTGTCAGAGTAAATTCACCAAGATATTCGATGTCCAGTCATCAGCAAAGATCACATCCATACTAGGAAAAGGAAGAATGGTCCAGCCAAAGAAACAAACCAAATATCATGATGAGATACAAAATTTAAGAAAACCAAGCAATGATAATCACACAAATCTAAATCAATTCAAAGACTTAAAGGAAAATATGAATAAAGAGATAAAGGATATTAATAAGACAATGGATAAGCATAAAAAACAATGTAAAAGCCTGCAAAAAAAAGTAACAGAACTTATGGGAGTGAAAGAGGCAATAGATGCAATTTAAAAATTTATTAGAGGCAAAAAAACAGCAGGTTTGAATTGATCAAAGACAGAATTAGTGATATAGAAAACAGCACAAGACCTTGGAAAGAAGAGAGAACAGAAAGATAAAAGGACAGTAAAAGTGGAACAGGATCTCAGGGAACTGAATGAAATGAGAAAAACACAAACATAGGCATTACTGGTGTCCCAGAAGGGGAAGAGAATGGAATAGGGGCAGAAAGAATATTTAAGGGAATTATGACCAAAAATTTCTCAAGCTTTACGAAAGGCATAAATATCAATATCCAAAAGGGACAATGCATCCCAAACAGAATAAATCTAACAGGCCCACTCTGACACCCCTACTATTCATAATGACAAATATCACAGATAAAGAAGGGATTTTGAAAGCAGTAAGAGAAAAGCAACGTATCACATTTAAGGAAATCTCAATAAGATTAAGAGCTGATCTCTCATTAGAAACCATGAAGGCAAGAAAAAAAGTGGTATGTTATACTTAAGGTACTAAAAGATAAATACTGTCAGCCAAGAATTCAGTATCCAGTAAAACTATCCTATAAAAATGAGGGTGAGCTTAAAGTCTTCAAAGAAAAAAAAAACTGAGAGATAAGGTTACCAAAAGACCAGAATTAAAATAGATACTAAAGGGAGTGCTGCAGCTTGAATGGAAAAAACAAGCACTAGAGTCTTGGTGAAGAGTGTAATAATCAAGGATATTAGGAAGGGTAAAAGACAGGCAATAGTAAGATATGACAACAGAAAGCCAAAGATAAAATACACAAAGTAAATAATGCCTTTACAGTATTAGCACTGAACTTTAATGGCTTGGACACCCCAATCAAAAGACATAGACTGATAGAATGGATAAAGAAATATGAGCCATCTATATGCTATCTACAAGATGCCCTCCTCAAACGGGCACTACCAATTGAAAGTGAAAGGTTAGAAAAACATATTCCATGCAAATAGTAACCAAACAGATCCTGGGTAGCAATACTAATATCGGACAAAAGAGAATTTAAATACAAAACTGTTACAAAGCATAGAGAAGGCCAATATATATTCATAAAAGGGACAATTTACCAAGAAAAAATAACTATAATGAATATTTATCCACTTAACCTGGATGCCCCAAGATATAAGTGACACAAACTGCAAAAATAAATGGAGAAATCAATGTTTCTACAATAATACTTGGAGTCTTCAATACACCACTCTCAGTGTTGGATAGAACATCTCGACAGAGGATAAATAAAGAAACAGAGAGCTTCAATAATATGATATATAAATTAGACTTGACAGATATTTATAGAGCATTACACGCCAAAACATTCTTTTCAAGCACTCATGAATCTTTCTCCAGGGTAGACCATATATTGGGTCATAAGAAAGGTCTCAATAAATGTAAAAAGATTGAAATTATCCACTTTTTCTGATGATAATGGAATGAAGCTGGAATCACTAATGGATTGAAAAAGGTAATATTCATAAAAATGTTGAGATTAAACAACACATTCAGATAACCAGTGGGTCAAAGAAGAAATATCAAGAGCATTCAGTAAAAACAACATGGTTCTGGCATATAGACAGACAGAGTGACCAATGGAACTGAAATGCTAACTCAGAAACAAACCACACATCTATGGTCAAGTGATTTTTGAAAAATGTCTAACACAACTAGCTATTAGGGAAATGCAAATCAAAACTACAATGAGATGTCATTGCATACCTATTAGAATGCCCACTATTAAAAAGTCAGAAAATTACAAGTGTTGGAGAGGATTTGGAGAGATAAGAATGCTTATTCATTGTTGCTGGGAATGTTGAATAGTACAACCATGTGGAGGACCATTTGGTAGTTCCAAAGGAAGTTGAATATAGACTTGCCATGTGACCCGGCAATACCACTAATAGGTATATACCCAGAAGAACTGAGAGCAGTGACACAAACAGATATCTGCATACCCATGTTCATAGCAAGCAGCATTATTCACAGTTCCTAGAAGATGGAAACAACCTGGGTGTCATTCAGCTGATGAATGGATAAACAAATTGTGCTGTATATACACAATAGAATATTATGTAGCTGTAAGAAGGACTGAAGTTGTGAAGCATATGACAACGCAGAAGAACCTGGAGGACATTATGTTGAGTGAAACAAGCCAGACACAAAAGGACAAATACTGTATGAATGCACTATTATGGACTAAATATACTGTGTAAATTCATAGATTTGATAATTAGAATATAGGTCACCAGAACATGGAATAAGGACAGACAATGGAAAGCTGAGAGTTAATCTGTGCAGAATTGGTAAAGCAGTTGTTTGTAAATCTTTGGAAATGTATAGAAATGGTGGACGCACATCATAGTGTTTGTAACTAGCAGTGTTACTTTATGGGTATGACAGTGGTTGAAAGGGAAAATCTAAGAGCATGCATATTACTAGAATGAAAGCTTAAAAAATGCAACATGGGACTGTGTAACATAATAAAACCTCATGTGAAATACAAAAATGGGTAGAACAGCATATATAAGACTGTCTTTAGAAAATATAAATACAAAAAAACTAGAGAGACAAACAGAATAGCAGCTATGTACAGAGGAAGCATAGAGAGACTGAGAGATGATGAGGTTTTGTTTGTTTGTTCATTTGTCTGTTTTTTTTTTGTTTTCATTATTATATTATTAGAATGATGAAAATGTTCCAATAATGATTGAAGTGATGAATGCACAATTATGTGATTATACCTAATACCATTGATTGTACACTCTGCATGGATTTATGCCTTATTAATATGTGTCAATAATTTGATTTGCTTAAAATTTTAAAATATGTAATCAGAGAGTAAGCAGACAAACAAGTAGGGGGGAAAGTATTATGGAGATCTGCTAGACCATTAAATAATAAAAATTAGATATTATTGTTTTGAATTTTAAAATATTTCTATTACTATTGATATTAATTTTTAAATCAAGGAAATTTAATCTCAGGCTTGTACAAGTTCACGATGCATATATTTTTTATTGCGAATAATGAATGTTACACTCTTAAAGATAATGTGCATTTCTTCTCTATTAATCTCTCTAGTGATTAAAATACTGTATAACTGGGGGCCGGCTGTAGCTCAATTAGTAGGGTGCCGGTTTACCACATGGTAAACCGGCACCCTACTTGAGCACCCTACTTGAGCGGGCAGACCACCTTGAGAAGGCAAAGCCGCCATGGGCAGGGCAAAGCCGCCATGGACAGGGCAAGCCGCCCGCGAGCAGGCAAAGCTGCCATGTGGTGAGCTGACTCGGTGGGTCTCTGCATTGGGGAAGAGACAAGCAAACATAGAAGAATGCAGAAATGAACACAGCAAGAACAAGCAGAAAGGGAGGGATCTATATTTTTTTAAAATACTGTATAGCTGCCTTGCAATAAAATTTACTGCTTACCTTCATTTTCTTCACAGTATTGTCCATGTAATCCTTTGCATTCCTTTAGGCAAGTTATCAATGCCTATTAGTTCATTCATTTAATTGCCTACTCATTAATTCAGTAACTTAATTGGTTTGCCTAAGTTTGAAGTTGTATAAAGTTATTTTTATGTGCATTTTCAAGACAGCATTGTTACCTTATAACTTTCCTGTTCATTTTTAAATGTCATTACTCCACTCTGCATTCTATAATACAGAGAAATCTTACTATAAAAAAACCTGTTTAAAATTTACCTGAGGTGGGCCAGCTGTAGCCCAGTGGATAGGGCACCAGTTCATCACATGGGAGGCCCCAGATTTGGTCCCTGGGGCCCCTCTGAGCGGGCAGACCGCCTTGAGAGGGCAAGCCACCGTGGGTGGGGCAGAGCTGCAGTGGGCAGGACAAAAAGCCGCCGTGGGCAGGGCAAAGCTGCCACGGGCAGGGCAAAGCTGCCATGAGTAGGGCAAAGCTGCCATGAGCAGGGCAAGTCGCCCGTGAGCAGAGCAGAACCGCCCACAAGCAGTGCAGAGCCGCCCGCGAGTGGGGCAAGCAGCCTGTGCGGTGAGCTGACTCGGTGCATCGCCGCAATGGGGGGAGATAAACAGACACAGAAGAATGCAAAAATGAACACAGCAAGAACAAGCAGAAAGGCAGGGATATGTAAGAACAAAAAAAAATTACCTGGATGCCTCCTCTCAGTGCCATGCTAATTTTCTCTCCCATTTAATGCTAAAAATGAATTAAAATGAAAACATATGTCCACACAAAGATTTATACTTAAATATCTAGACTACTATTTTTTGTAATAGTCAGAACTGGAAATGATCTAAATGTCCCTCAAGTATAAATGAGTAAACAAAATGTCACATATCCATGCATTGAAATATTTTTCAGAAATTAAAAAGAATAGACTAGATACATTCAACAACATGGATAGACCTTAGAAACATTGAATCTCTGCTTATTGAAAGACATCTGGCACAAAAAGACTATATATTGTATAGTTCCGGTGTACAAAATTTCTAGAAAAGGAAAAATTTTATAGACAGGAAGCAGAATAGGAGCTTCCAAGAGCTGCAAGTGGGTACAGGGATGGATTGCAAAAGGTGAGGAAGAAATATTTTAGCAGAAGAAAAGTGTTTTAAAACAGGATCCTGGCAGTGGTTACAAAACTTTATAAATTTACTAAAGCTTATAGAACTGCATAATTGCAATGGATAAATTTTACTGTATATGAATTTTCCATCAATAAAACTGTTTTATTTAAATAAATAGTCATAATCATAATATTGAGGTCATGTCAAAAGGACACACAGAAGCAAGCTTAAAGTAGCAGACATTGGCCAATCTAGGAAACTTTGAGCATCAATATAAATAATGACAGTAACAGATTATAACTCACTGAATAAAACAACAAACCATGAGTAAATGATGAGTCCATGTTTATATTAGTAAATAAGTGATTATGCAAAGGGATATTTTTGGTTTTCACCCCCACCAGTGACCAAAGACTTGACCACCCAAATTCCAGCTCCCCAGGACATGGACACTGGTCAGATTGAAGAGGGATTAAATGTCACTCTCACCTTCCAGGTACTTATATACAGAAAAGAAGGCTGTACCATTGGAAAGAAAGGAGAATCTGTTAAGAAGATGCACAAGGAGAGTGGTGTAAGTATCAACATATCAGAAGGGAATTGTCCTGAAAGAATTATCAATTTGGCTAGATTCATTATTGTCATCTTTAAAGTCTTTGCTATGATCATTGACAACCTGGAAGAGGGCATCAGCAGTTCTATGACAAGAGCACAGCTGTCAGTAGACCCCTGTTTGCCCTGAGGTTGGTGGTCCATGCAAGTCAGTATGACTCTCATTGGGAAAGGTGGTTGCAAGACCAAGGAAATACAAGAGAATACAGGAACTCAGGTCCAGGTGACTCAACTGAGTGGTTCGCCACAATACTGCTGACATTCCTCAATCCAACCATTAGAATGCCAAACAGATCTGCGAGGTCAGATTGGAGTCCCCTACAAAGGGCATGACCATCCCACACCTGTTCAAGCCATCCAGTTCTCTGATTATCTTTGCAGGTGGTCAAAACAGGTATAGAACAGGCAGCAACAGTGAGAGGTTTCCCCATACCACCCTTTCCATGTACCTCAACCCTGACCTGAGTTGCATGGGATGGCTATCCCATTCAAGAAATATTATCCCATTCAGTGACAAGGAATAGGTATGCCATTCCACAGTCAGATTTCACCAAGCTGCATCAGTTGGCAAAGCCACAGTCTCCTGATAACACCAGATTCAGTTGTTTGAATGCATGTGCTCAGTCTACTCCTCATGAGCTCAACGTTCCAAATTGATTGGATGCCTAATTGGGCCTCAAGGTATCAAAATCAATGAGATACTGAAAGATGCCTGGGACACAGGCATCGAAATTGCCATCTGGTAGAAGGATCTACTGATAGGCACACTACCATCTCTGGATCAGCTGCCAGCATTAACCTGGCACAATATCTAATTAATGTCTGGTTTCCTCAGAAGCAGGTATCATGGGGGAGCAGCTAGAACAATGAAGATTCACCGATAATCCCCTTTTGCTTGTCACCACCACACATGACCCATCTGTGTAATTTCTGAACAGTGATGTCAGATTTTAGTTTGTAAATTATCAATTTCTACTCACTATATCATCCACTCATGATTTTTAAATTAAAACATTTTAATTCATTTCTCTGTTCAGCTGTTAATGCTGAGATCTACATTTAATTTTATAGGCTTCTTCCTGTTTGGTTTTTTGTTTTTTTTTCTTTCCTCATGAATGTATTATTTTTCTGTTTGTCATAGAAATGTAAGAGTGGAAAATTAATACATTTCAGTTTAATTCTATAATGTCATCAGTTTCTAAAATTAAAATATGGAAAACTTAAACCCAAAGTAATTCACATATTCAATGTAATCTTAATAAAAATTCCACTGGCCTTCTTTTAAAAATAAAAAGCCAATCATCAAATTTATATGGACTGGTAACTGGCACTGGAGAGTCAAACCATCTTGAAAAAGAAGACGAAAGTTGGAGGACTCACACTTCTCAACTTTAAAACTTATAACAAGGCTAAAATAATCAAAATAGCATTGTTGTGGATAAGGACAGACATATAGACTAATGGAATCGACTTGAGAGTCCAGAAATAAAACCTCATGTCTATGGCCAACTGATTTTTGAAAAGGGTGTCAAGTCCACTTGTTGGAGAAAGAATAGCCTCATCAACATGGAAAACTGGATGTCCATATGTAAAAGAATGAAGGTAGATCCTTACCCCACACTGCATAAAAAAAACTAATTCAAATTGGATCAAAGATCTAAATATAAGAACCAATGCTGTAAAACTCCTAGATAAAAACATAAAGAAAAATCTTCTGGACCTTTCGTTTAGCAATAGTTTCTTAAGCTTTATATCAAAAGCATGAAGAACAAAAGAGAAAATAGATAAATGTGACTTCATCAAAATTAAAAACTTTTGCCTACCAAAGAATTTCATCATGAAAGTAGAAATACCATCTACAGAATGGGAGAAAATATTTGGAAACCACATATTTGTTAAGGGTTTAATATCTACCAAATATAAAGAAACCCTACAAGTAAAAGAAAAACTAAAAAAAAAAAAAAGTGGGCAAAGGACTTAAATAGACATTTATCCAAAGAAGATATAGATATGTCCAATAAGGACATGAAAAGATGCTCAAAAACCTTAGCCACTAGGGAAATGCAAATCAAAACCATAGTGAGATATCAATTCACACGCACTGGAAGACATCAATCATGTTGAGTGAAAAAAACCAGATGCAGAAAGACAAATATTGTATGATCTCACTGATATGAAATAAATGGATTAAACAAATTCATAGGGTCAGAAACTAGAATAAATGTTACCAGGTACCAGGGTAAGGAGAGGGAAAAAAGAGTAAATAATTGGTACAGAATTTCCATTTAGGGTGATGTAAAGCTTTGGTAAAGGATGGTGGAGATGGTAGCACAACATTGTGAAAATATTAAACACTACATATAATATATTTGCATGTGGTTAAAAGGGGATATTTTATGCTGTATGTGTGTTACTAGAATAAAACTTTTAAAGAAACTGCAAGACTGTACAGCACAAACAGTAAGCCTTATGTAAACTATAGACTATAGTTAAAATAATATTGTTTCATAAATTGTACCAAAGCTACTTCACTAAAACAAATTGTTAATAATAGAGAAAATTGCTTGTGTGAGGGCAGGTACTTCCAAACTCTGTATTTTCTGCATGAGTTTTCAGTATAGCTACAATGTCTCTAACAAAAAAAACTCCAAGTGAAGGCTCAACAACTGTTCCAGACTACATAGACATGACAACTAAAGCCAGCACCCAATGCAGAACTAGATGCTTGTGCTCAAAAGGACATTGTGGGGATGACTGACAAAATTTGAATGGAGTCTGAATATTAGAAAGGAATGATGTATCAATGTCAATTTCCTCATTTTTGTGGTTGTTTTGTAGTTATGTATGAGAACTTTTTTTTGTGTGTGTGGAAAATACATGTTAGAATCTTCTGTGCTAATAGTGTAACATGTTGGTAATTTATTCTCAAGTAGTTCAAATATATTTTTATTCTGCACCGTAACTTGTCTTTAAATTTGTGACTGTTTGGAAAATTAAATTAAAATGATTTATTAAAAAATCTATGTTAAAGAAATATGAAAAATAATAGATAAAAACATAAAAAATCTATAACAACAAAGCATTATTTTATCATCTATTTCAGTTTTTTGGTTCAAGGAGTTAATAAATTAATGTTATATGTTTTAATCAGTCATCTTATGTTTAATAAAATATTTTAATAAAATACATTGTAATAGTATAATCAGAATGCATTAACAAGTGGCTAAAGTTAATATAGTGGAAAAAAAATGTATAGTTGGAAAAGAGAAGTCAAAGAAATATGAACAGATTCCAACAGAGAAGAAGTCACTCTAGATTTGGTGGGCTGTTGAAAATATGTAATCATAAGAATGATCTGTGAGAGGAAAATATAATAAAGTGAAAAATAGACAAATACTTTCCCACATATAAAATAATGGGAATGTGTATTTTATCATCCAGAAATATGAGATAAAGTCAAAGCAAAGAATAGAACCCAGGACTCCTTTTTCCCAAAGCAATGTGATTCTTTTGAAAAATGTTACTTCTTAAGTTTTGAGTAAAACAATGTTTGAAAATGGGCACACGTAAACATTTTCATTCTCTCCTTTAGAAATAATAAGCCACCATTAAATATAGGCTCCATGCTCTGGAATCGAAATATAATTTTTGGTAAATCTTTGAGATCATATTAAGAATAGAAGCATGGATTCAAACGACTTTTGACAAAGGACTTTAAGCACTTTCTAATAAATTAAATATCAGGTGCATTTATAGAAATTGAAAAAATTAATAGGTGCTTAATAAAACTATGTATTGCATACTAGTTGAAATAAAAATAAATCAACTCAGGATTTTTGTTCCCCTGAAAATCCTTTTATAATAGATCCTACTTACTAAACATGTTCAAATCTGAAAAAAATGGTTCATCAGAACTGGATCGTTTGATCTATCTATCTATATCTATATCTATATGTTTACACACACACACATATGCAACAAACTTTAACAACTTATAAATTGTCTGCATGGCACAGATTCTGAAATATATTTAAAAAGTTAGCATATATTCACCCAGGAAAACACATTGTTGCAATAAAATAGGTTCAGTAAAGGAAGTCTCCATGGTTATACCAAATCATTATTTTGTGTTTTATTTTATTAGTACATTTGAACTGGTCTGCTAAAATCAAGGAATTATATATATATATATATTATAATATATAATGCAAACACACATATCTATAAAAAGGTTTAAATAATCCCTTTTTTTCAAAGAGCAAACCATCCAGTTTTGAATCAAATAGTTACCAGTCATCTTCTAGTCAAAACGTTTTGGACAGGCCACACCAGCTGCAATGAAGGGGCAGATAGGGAGTGAAGCTTCATGAGTAGGCTGCTATGTTTTCTGCTGTTGGAGTTACATTGTTCTTGTTCTATACTAGTAATGCCCACGTGTCATGAAAACTCAGTTCTTTGAAAGATCTGCATTAAAAACAAATATCTAAAGAAAAAATAGAAAATGCACTTACCATCATATTTGGCGTGCATAGAGAATAATATATTGTGAGATTTAGAAAATAATTTATCTAAAGAGTTTTGTAGAAATCCACATAAACAAATATTATTTTATGCTTTTCAAAGTAACTTTCAAATGCAATATTATGTTTGAACTTGACATTAAATCTGACATGTGAATACAGTGGGTTACACGTAGTTGATCATCCTGTAGATAACAAAACTAGATTCCAAATAGTTTAACGGGTTTTATAATAAATTTTCAACAGTTTAAGGTTTTGATAATGATCTCAGGATTTTAATCCATGTACCACACATCTACATTCTGTTTTTATATATGTTTGTGTGCATACACACCCAGATAGAAATGTATAGAATAACAATATTTTATGACATCGGTACGAATAGTTCTGCCATTTGACAAACGTTTATGTTTTCAATTTTCTTTTTCACAACGGTGCTTTTCAATATCGAGAAATAACAAATGTCTAAATGTTGCAAGATATGTTTATTTCCTATCAATGCTATGTTATTAAATGCCATTGACAAAGAAGGAAAGCATTCCATTTAAATGAGCATTCCAATGATGAGGCATGTATCAAAATAATTATTTAGTTTAATTTGACATTTTGCCCGAGAAATTGTTCCCAAAACTTTAAGCATAATTAGTAAGGGACTTTTGTATTGATGTTCCCGATGTAAAAGTTTTTGTTAATGTTTTTGCAAACAGTCCCTTGCAAGTATGTTTGCTATATATATCATTCTTTCTATATTTAAATTTCCCAGTTTTATCTTCTGTTAATGATCCAAGTTTTTCTCAATTCTCCAGGAAGAGTTAAACACATTATTTATAATGTAAAATTTTTTTCATTTTTGGACAGAAACAAAGGAATTGCATTTGGTCACTTTCTTTAAAAAATAACTATACTGTCAGTCTTCCAAGATTTCTTATATGTTGGAATTTAATCACCAATTTAGGGACTATATTGCCTTATTGATATGTTCACAATTATACCAATGGAATGCTATATAGTAAAGGAATTTGTCAACTTTTATTCAGTGGTGCAACACTTCAACAAGGGAAGCACAAGCTCCTCAATATGAAAGAATTCATTGATTACTCCTTTCTTTCTTGGTTTTCTTTTATACCCTTAACTTTCACATATGTTTATAAAGTGAAATCATGTATTACCCAAGGGAAAGTGATGTGGAAGATCTGTGCTATTTTTACTGCTTTTATAAGCTAACATAAGCACTGAAGAGATAGACATAAAGTCAGTTCAGAGCAAGTGCAATCCTCAGAGGGAAGGTTCATTCAGTAAATATTTACTGAATGGCTACTGTGTGTCAGTAACTGTTCTAGGCTCTTGGGGTTCAAAGACCAGACTTTATTGAGTTTAGAGAAGAATAGGAGATAAAGACAGGTATACTGGTAACCTCTGCTGATATTAACATCTTGGCTTTTATTTCTTTTCCAAAAATAAAACCTGTCCAGTCTCCTCTTAAAATATTCTTGAGAATACAGAAAAATCAAAGTATCAAAATAGGACTGAATATTTGCTATTGCACAGAGAAGTTTTCTAATTGAGTTAAGAATACTGGTCTTGATTACCCATTGCATGCCATACACTTAACCAGGACAGGCAGACAGTGCCATGAAAGATTTGGCATAGTTGACTCCATTAAGTAGCTATGTAAAAGTCCAAGGTGCGGAGCCTGCAATGATGAAAAAAACAAAAAATTTTCCTCCTAAAAAATGCATAGAAATGAAAAAACAACAGATGGATTTCCTGCTAAAATGATTGAAGAAATACAGATGGAGCCAGTCAGAGACAGAATTGTGAAATTCTTCCCCATTAATTCCTACTGTGGTACAAATATTCAAACAATAAGGAGGAGTCCCGCTCCTGGTTAAAACATGAGTGTGCTGTTTCAGGCTTGACCATCGGCCATTGCAATGATTTTGCATGGCAAGACTCATGGGGGAAAGCTGCCCTCCCCAGACAGACTTAGTGCACAGGCAAAGAATTACAGTGTTTGAAGGGAGACTCATGCCCACCTGGCCAGTCATGCTCTTACATATATCTACATTTTTAATCCAAGGCCTTCCCAAGGCACCTCTGCTGAAACCTCCTTATAAGAGAGAGGAGGTGGAAAACTTGAAGATGCTTTCTCCACCCTGACTCATTACTCAATACTTTTCTACTCCTAGATGTCACACCCTCCTCCCTGCCCCCAATAAAATGGCAGGAGTCTTTTGTTAAAGGCTCCCTTGGCAGTGAGTCATACTCCCACATCTGTGCTAATCCATCTGACCCTCACCTGGTGGCACCATTACATGGCAGGTAAACAGAAGAGGTGGAGCCAGTGCTTTTTCTCTGGGTTAGCCTCATATTTATATTATGGCAGTAAGTGATTGAAGACTTGACTGTTACTTTCATCTTCACTTTTTGTCTTAATAAGCTACTTTTGACACTTGGCAGCTCAGCTCAGCTCTTCACAGATGCATTTCCTAATATATAAAGCTGCAAACATAAGAGAGCAGGAGATTATAAAGAAACCTGACACAGAATTGCTTAAGGAAGGGCACTGAAAGTGAAGTGTCTGTTGTTTGTTAGGGCATCAGATCTCAATTTATCATGCCATCAGGGACCAGAAAGATAACATAATCTAGATAACAAAGTAAGTTGTAGGATAAGTGATAACTAATAATCAGTCTCTAAGTAGAAAGATAACAGGGAACTTTTAGAACTGTGGAGATCTGGAGAGTGCAAATCTTTATCTAACCCAAGAGAAGCTATTACTTAAATCTAGACTATTACAAAGCCAAAAAAAAATTTGAACCTCGTATTGATATATAATGAAATTTTTCAACAGAAGATATAGCTTTTATATGAAATCTCCTAATGGAAATAAAGGCCTTAAATGCACAATTAAAGCTTTGCTTGTGCCAACAATATAGTCCATGAAAAACGTATCTTCAGGCTATATTTGACTTTTGGGACACAGTTTGCAACCTCTGTTATTGGGTATAGATTTTTTAGTTACAATGTTATTAGTAATAAGTAGAATAATAACAATAATTAGGAAATAAAAGACGTTTATATATGCCGCTTTTCTAAGGCTGTTGTATTTAATAACTTGTTTAATCCTCACAAAAATAGAACAACAGAGACGGGCACAGAAATGATAAGTAACTTGCCCACACCCAGAAAGAAGTGGAGAAAGTTAAACCATATCTGATCTAAAATCCACATCATAGAGCTCTGCAATGAAAGTAAGTAAATTCCCATATAAGTTCGGTGGACTTTTGCTACATATGTAATGTTAATTATTGGAAACTGAACTAATGTCAGTGGACAGCAATTTGCTGCAGTTTTAGATGATTCCAAAACCCCAATGACCAAGTGAACAACAAAGATATTTAAAGCCATCCCCATCTATTTTATCTGTTTTCTGAAATATTAATTCTATATTTTGATTTATACTTCTCTTGTCTAAAAATATAATTTAGGTTTTTTCAGGAAGTTTAAGTATTCAATATATTTTTGATAATTTGTATATGTGTTAATTTTTTTGAATAGTGAATGACAATTGGAAAGAAGTTTTGGGGATAAGTTTTTCAGTCAAGGGAATATATTCCCTTGGGCTGAGATAAAAGATTTTTTTTCTGCTTATTTATTGCAATATGTAGTCTTCTATCTTGAATAGATGAATTTCTAGGACTCTTCATCAGTTTTGTTGTTGAGAATGTATAATCTGAAATCTTATTCCTTTTAAATCTCAGGAAGGTTTTATGCTTTTATCAATTTCTGTATTTAAGCTCTATGAGCATAAGGAACTCATTTGATATATTGATATGTTCTATTTTTCCCCCTGTGTCCAACTATGGGCCTGACACAAAGTGGATGCTCAATAAATACATTTGGCTGAAAGAAAACATATTTCATCTTACTTTTATAATCCTAATGTGAATATAATTATCAAGTTTTACTGTTTTACTGCCATCAGTGTGAGTTTTATCTCGATCACAGCCCTTTTGTTTTTCTGTCCTACCTTCTCTTACTTAATCAAATCCTTTATTTTCTTCTAAGCACACAATTTTAACTTTTCATATAAATATATATACATGAAAAGTATATATATTTTTCTTTGCATACTTCTCTTTTGTGTCTTTCTGGGAATCCTTTCATTTATATTTACTGCAGAACATTTCATGATTTCCTTGTTTTGTTTAATTCATCTTGTAAGTGCTGGAATTTTGTATGACCATTTCTTAAAAACAGGCAGCTTGCCCCTTCTCCATATACACTTCAGTTTAATTGCAGCCCTTTGTGATACAAAGAGAAGGGACAGGAGTCATTCATGGCCCATGGCTTAATTTCTATTACTCAGCAGAAATTCACACAATTTGGATTCAATGGATTGTGGTAATTTTTCCTACACATCCTCTGTTCCAGTCATAGCAAGGATGGACATTCTGGTTAAAGGATAGACTGAGGCACCTTGCATTTTTTAGGTAACATTAAAAAGTAAAAACTCCTAAGGCCTAGAATTCTTTTCCCTTGATGATTTCCTTTTTTTTTTTTTTGACCTCACAGTAAGATCCTTTCCACACTTATTCCCGGCAGGTCTGAGTTCATAGCTACTGAAAGACAGAGGAATATTTCACCTCAGTAAACAGCATCCCTGCAGAGTGATACGGCTGACCAACATCTTCTTGGGTGTTAGATTTGCTGTGGATGGCCAGAAATTCATTAAGTAGAATTCCATACAGGTCACAGATTTTTAAAAATAAAGAAGTCATTTATCACAATTTCTTTCAAATCAGTGTGCTAATTAATACATTTCTCAAACTGGTAGAAAATTAACTTTATTAAATTTCCATTGCTTTTGTGGATTTTTTTCTATTTAAAGTAAGAGAAATACAGGCATAAACACATGCTCCATCTAATCATGGCAAACTTGGGCATAGATATAATTACGAACTGTAAAAAATAATACATTGAGACTCAGAATGTTTATTTGCTCAAAATAATTGACAGTGTGGGTTATTCTACTTTCAATTTTTACTCTCTTAAGTAGGTACACTTTTAATTCAAATATGCTGTAAATATTTATTTGCCCTTTTTCTTAAATATTTTGAGGAGAGTTGTGGGGGAAGATAAATATTTTAATACATATTGCAGTGGTTCATTAAATCCCTCACTATCAAATCATGCAGTATTTTTAATCACCTATCAACTCAAGATACATTTTTTAAACTTCAACTGTACTTCCACATTTTGTATGTTGAATGTTTAATTGATTTTTTAAAAATAAATTTAAACATTCTGACCCCACTCCCTTCCAATATTTTTCATCTGAACTAAGATATAGTAATAGTGAATCAATAAATGTTTCACAGTTAAGAATAATTAAGGTAAAATAACTTGATTCCTGGTTAATATAATTCTTTCTATACTTATATGCAAGTTCTTTCTTAATTTCTTGACTTTCCTTAGTATCGTGGTTTATAAGCACCTTCCATGAGGTATTGCCTTTAATGTCTGGGTTTATCAAAAGATTTGAAGACGGTATAGATAAACATGAATTAAATCTACTGCTATAATTGCACATAAAACTAAGCTTCCTGAAAAAAAATAATATACCTGAAATATCTTAAGAGATGTTATACTATGAACATAACATGTTATGATATTTGGAAAATAAAATTATGAAATTCCTTGCTGCAAGAGCTACATAGTAAAGGATACAATGTGTGTTCACAAAGCAAACAGACAAGGTCAATTGTCTGACTTTAGATTGAGGTGGCAGAAGAATCCAGCTGTAAACTAAAAGAAGTCAATGAAAGAAAAACTAATACAAACAGGAATATTAAACTGTGGGTATGTGTAGCTATGTGTAGGTATGTGGATGTGTATGGAAAAGTGTGTGCCCATATTTCAATGTGATTTTTGTCCAGTATACTCGGTCACGTATATTTGGATTACCCTATAAGAAAAGGTAAAGTGAAACAGAGCATTAAAATTTTGCCTTGATATGGGATGTCATCTTTAATTTCATGAACAATTACTTTGATTTTAATGTAATGTTTCAACAAATTTTAATATTAAAATATGCCACTCACAAGTTTTCCATGAATTATTAAAGAACAACAATGTAGCATCTGGTATGTTAATAGAGAAACATTATTTCCTGTTGCAGCAATCATGCATTGCTCTTGAGTGATTCTGATAATATAATTAACCTTTTCTTAACTCTAGTTTCCCAGTCGTGATAGTGTTGCTGTAGGGAGAAATTCTGAAAGCATTTTCAAAGTTCAAGGGAAGATTTTCATCTTTTCCACTGGTAGCAACATATCCTATGCAAACACTTTTTGACTATACAATTTTATAGCCAAATTGGCAAGCTTCAAGGGTTACCATCTCATTGGAATTGCTTGACAGTTAGGGCAATGTATAATTTCTAGAGCATCCCTAGGGAAATAGAATGGAAAAGTCTACAAATACGGTATTGTTATCAACTACTAGCAACAGTCACTCCTATCTTCTTCTGAAAGGAAAGATCACTGCAATTCACATTTCAGAAATAAGATAGTTCACCTTTAAAACCACTCCAGAAAGCAAGTTTGGCTGCTGATATGTAAAGGGACAGAAAAAGAATACCAGAAGGAGTCTGTATCAGATTTGTAATAAACAAATATAAGGTAATTTTTGAAAAGTTATTGTGTATGTCTCCCCCTCTTCTCATTTCTTTCATTAATTTTTTAGAGATCATACTATATGCAAAGCACTATGAAAAGTGATTTATCTCAAACTAATACAGTTGAGTGTAAGAGGAAAGATAAAAATGAATGGGAACACCTCAAAAGAGAATGTAAAGTGTTTGCTAAAGGCATTTCTCATAGCCTAGCCAGAAATTAATAAATTAACATATTACTAACAAAATTAAAATGTCTTTTTTGGGGCTTCAGGTGATTTGGTAAAATAAAGTATATTAAAATTACTAAAAAGTACATTCTCTGAAAAATGAACTTCCCAAGGAATTGATTAAAACGTTTGCATTAATTTAAATTGGGGAATGTTGTTTTGCTGAAATGACATAATAATGTATAACTTTAGTATCATGTAGTTTCTCTTGTGTTTATCATGCCCATGAGCTGTGTTTGCATCTTAGCATCCTCTGTATCAATAGCATTAAATTAGCTGTGATCCACTAGATTTCATATAGCCAGGAAAGCTCTGCTTGTGTACTATAATTCCTACAATTTCCCAAGTATTATTTTATTTTGAGTTTATAATTCCGACAATTTCCCAAACGTTATTGTATTTTGAATCAATGAAGTAGTTTCCACTCCTTCAATGGATTTTCCCAACCCCCCTCCACTGCCCATTGCAGATCTCTTACTCCAAAGTCCAGACCATCAATCTATTTTAATGCATGAATAGGAAATTTGACAGTAATATCTTTTTATTTTTAGTATGCAATTGTTTAACTTTTTACTTAGCAGTAATTTTAGACTTACCTAGTAGTTGCAAAAACAGTACAGAGCTCAGGTCTACCCTTCACCCAGCTTCCGCTAATGCGAACAGTTTACATAGCCACAGTAAAATGATTAAAACCTGCACATTAACATGGATGCAACACTATAAACTATAGAACTTATTCAAATTTTTGTCCATTTTCCCCCTAAAGCTCTTTTTTGATCCAGGGCCCAGTCCAGTTTCCCACTTTGCATTTATTCATTGTGTTTTCTTCATGCCCTCCTACCTCAGTATGTATGCCATAGATCTTTAACAGGTAGTGGTGTCCTTAGATCATGTGGTTAAGGTGGCTGCTGCCAGATTTTTCCACTGTTAAGTTACTAGTTTTCCTTTGCTGTTGAGGGAGATCTTTCAGATTATGCAAATATCTGCTTTTCCTTAAACTCAGGGATTTTAGTATCCATCAGCAGATCTTGTGGTGTTTGCTTAATGGCAATTTTATATGTCCCTCAACCCTTCTGTATGGAATTCTGTAAGGAGAAGCTGTCCCTTCTGCCCCATTTATGTATTCAGTTATTTATATCAGAATGGACTTATTGATGTTTATTTTGTTCTGTGTTTTTTTGTTTGTTTTTTAAGATTTATTTTTTTTTTATTTCCCGCCCCCTGCTCTCTGCTTGTTTGCAGTAGCTCTCTGCTGTGTCCATTTGCTGTGTGCTCTCTGTGTCTGCTTGTCTTCTCTTTAGGAGGCACTGGGAACCGAACCTGATAACTCCCACTTAGGAGAGAGGTGCTTAGTGGCTTTAGCCACCTCAGTTTCCTGCTTTGTTATGTCTCTCATTATCTTTCCTCTTTGTGTCTCCTTGTTGCATCATCTTGTTACGTCCGCTTGCTGTGCCTACCCATTGCGCCAACTTGTGTTCTTGCTTGTCTTCTCCAGGAGGCACTGGAAAGGAACCCATGTGGTAAGTGGGAGCTCAATTGGTTGAGCCACATCTGCATCCCTTGTTTTGTGGTTTTTAAGACAACACTACCCATATATATTTGTTGCTAAAATTATTCTAACCTTAGCCACTAGGAGCTTCTTCAGGATTGCTTCTGTGTTCTTTTGACATTTGTGATCCTTTTTCAAGTACTTATTTTTAACACCTCAGGATGTTTTATGCACACCCTGTTAGACAGTAATATCTTAGGATCAAATTTATGCTAGCTTCAAAAAGAGTCGTTAAGTGATGTTTCTTTTTCTATGCTTTGGATGAGTTTGTATAAAATTGAATTAAGATTAAAGATAACATTAAATATTTAGAATATTTCATTGATGAAGCCTTGGACAAGTAGAGGCTGGGAGTTTCTTATAGAAAATGTTTTTAATAAATGATTTAATTAACTTTTATTATAGATATCATAAGATTCAGATTTTCTATTTATTCCATCATTACATTTGGCAAATTTTATATTTAGAGGAATTGAGTATTTCCTCTGAATTATCAAATTCATTGGTATAAAATCTTGATTTTTATTTTTTTTTAATTCCTCATATTGATCATCTTGATTTTCTATCTTTTTTCTTGAACATTTTTAATAAAGGTTGATAAATTCAGTCTTTCTAAGAAACAGTTGATAGCAATGTCAGTATTTTCTATTGCATGTATGTATTGTATGTTTTCTATTTCACTGATTTCTATGCTTATTGATTATTGCTTTCAACCTAGTTTCCTTAAATGATTTGCAGTATTTGCTGTTTTATACTCTCTTCTTAATCGTAGGATTAAATCACTGATTTTCAACTTTTCTTTGTTTCATAAAAGCTGTTAAACACAAATACAAAGCTGTTTCATACAAACTGTTAAAATACAAGAACACTCAAGCACACATTTCATTAGCTGTCAGAGAATGCATTATCACAAGTTATGAAGTCTTAGGAAAACTCCACTATGCACTTGTCAGAGAATGAGAAATAAAGATGAGAAACATCTCTGTAGAATTAATAATAATATTATTCTGATAGTATTTTAATAGCAGAGTTTTTATCTTGAAGACTCCCTGAAAGGCTCTTGAGTATCTCCAGAGTCCCTAGAGAATACATTCAGAACCATCATATGGAGTTCATTACAGTCAACATTATTATATTTGCACTTTTGAAACATGAATTCAGGCATTATTGGATGCAAATTGTATATATTTTAATGAGACAATTTTGTTAATTTTTAAGAAAAACTCTCTATTTTTGCTGATTTTTTTGTTTATCCAATTGAATATTGGTGTGCACTAAAGTCACTTACTTTGTGAATTTCTACATATTTCCTTATATTTTGGTAATTTACCATTTTGTATTTTTTAAGCTATACAATGAGTTCATGCAAAATTCAAGATTATTGTATCCCTTTGGTGAATTAATTCTTTCCTCATTAGGAAATAACTCCCTTTATCTACAAAAATGTTTTTTGTTCTAAAGTTAATTTGTCTGATATTAATACATCCATATCAACTTACTTTTTTTTAAAGGTTTATTTTTATTTATTTATATATCCCCTCCCTTGCTGCTTGTGCTTGCTGTGTTCATCTTGCTTTTGCGTTTTTCTGTGTCTGCTCATCTCCCCCTGGTGCGGAATCCCACTGAGTCAGCTCATTGCGCGGCGGCTTGCCTGCTCGCGTGGCTTGCCTGCTCGTGGCGGCTTTTGCCTGCTCGCGGTGGCTTTTTTGCCTGCTTGTGATGGCTTTTTGCCTGCTCACAGCGGCTTGTCTTCTCAAGGAGGCCCCGGAAACCGAACCCGAACCTCCCATGTGGTAAACCAGAGCCCTACCAATTGAGTCACAGCTGGTTCCCCTCAACTTACTTTTTGTTATTGTGTGCATGGTTGATCCTTTTCCATTCTTTTACTTTC
>PVKH010006022.1:0-21455 GCA_004027955.1 Chaetophractus vellerosus
GAGCAGGCAGGCTGCCGCGCCAGTGAGCTGACTCTGCAGGTCGCCCCAGCAGGGGGAGACAAGCAGACAAAGAGGAACGCAGAGAAAAAAAATGAACACAGCAAGAACAAGCAAAAAGGGGGGGATGTATAATAAATAAAAATAAATCTTTAAAAAAAAAAGGTGAGCTGGGGCAACAGGAATCCTTTTTCAGGAATTTTGAACTAGAAAATCTAAAGCAGACAGCTGTGGCAGCAGAGTTAAAAGACTATACAGTGAACTCAGGCCAGGCCCACTATGGATAATCTGAAGCTGAATTTATAAGGAGAGTAATCAGCAAAGTGAGGAAAAATGGATCAGATAATCTGAGAGGAGCCATGAGAGAAACTTCATGAGAAAGACCAGCAGTAGCCATTTCCAAGACTTCCCAATTCCATTTGCCTTGACAGTCTATTGTATTTTATCCTGATGCATGGATTTCGTTATATCTCCATCTTAATAGAATTCCTATTTCTTGAATTAGTCTATGCATGTCTTTGTTCCTTGCAACCAAACTAACCAAAGCAAAACAAAAAATTTGACATCCTTTGTATTAAAATAGAAGAAAATGTAACTTTAGACTGTCTTGACTACATTCATAAAATATATACCCTAGTACAAAACTGAGAGATTAGAGCAACCATATTTTCCTAGATGTGTTATAAAGTTCATCAAGAAAATACTTCCCTCAAAAAAGCACATAGGAAACATGACCTTTGAGTCAAGAGAAAGATAATCATTTTCATTTCACAAAACATGGTAGAAACTAGCAAAGTTTCAAACAATGCATGTTATTTTTATATATTTGAGGATAAGGATACAAAACAAGAAATTTTTCACTTGTTTTTCATACTTGTGGGTCTCATCTGTTTCTGATTTACTTACACTTAACTCATTGAAATGCTGTTTTGTAAAAATTACTTATTGTCCAAAGAAGTCCTTTGAGTCTTCTTTATGAGCACATTTAGCCATTCTTAGAAACAGGTCTGCTTGCCAGGAGCAAGAAAGCTTGTACTACAAAACATTCAAATTTGGATGGAAAATAAAAGATCAGGTTAGTTTCTTTGGGGGAAAAAGACAGTGCATATGACTTTCAGATATTAGTCTTGATAAAATCTTATTAAATGAATCTCTTCTGTGTTCCCTTAATCTATCAAGGAGAAGTTCATTTGGGCAAGTATGAAAGAGCTTATTAAACTGTTTAAATAAAGCTTTCTTCATTGAAAGTGTGGCATTGAATAAAAACTCACATTCTCCAGTAGGAATAACTTGTATGTTTTATGCACTAGCCTTCTTGGGGAAAACACATAGCCAATAAAATAATGTAGTTTATGGAGATTTTGCCTGCCTTTAATCATATTAAGTTTTTAATCCTATTAGGCAGAAAAACTGATTTAATTTTTTCTTAAATAATTCATTCAAGACATATTTATTGAGCACCTACTATAAATCAGGCATTATTCTGTAAATGAAGGAAACATCATCAGGAAAAACAAACAAAAGTCCCTGCTTTCATGGAGTTTACATTCCTAGGGGAAGCCAGACAATAAACATAAAAAATAAGTAAATTCTACAGTATGTTAGAAAGTGCTAAATGTTAAGTAAAGAAACTGAGTAGAATAAGGAAAATTGGGAAGGCTAGCATAGGGAGGATGGAATTTTAAATTCTGGCTTCATTATGAGGTCTCAATAGGAATAAAGCAAAGGATGAAAGGGAGTTAGCCATAAGCCATAGAGGTTATCACATAGATATTTGTGGATAGGAATTCAAGGAAGAAGGAGAAGTGGATGCTAAGATTTCGAGACAGGAATGGGCCTGGTGTGTTCCAAAACCACTGTGACTGGAGTTGAAAAATGGAAAGTATTAGTAAGTGAGCTAAAAGAGATAACCAGGAGTGGGGTTTTATAGGTCAGTGCTTCTCAAAGTTTAATGTGCATGTGAACCACCTGGGGATTTTGTTAAAATTCAGATTCTGATTCAGTTGGTCTGGAGTGGAGCTGGAGATTCTGCATGCCTAAGTCTCCTAGGCACTACAAAATACTGCTGATCCATGGATAATTCTGTCAGTAGCAAGATTGTAGGCCAATAAAAGGATGTTGGCTTTTACTGTGAAAGGAATGAGGAGCCACTGAAGAATTATTGGTAGAGGAGTGATGTGAACTGATCTAGTATAATAAAGAGAACTCTACATTTCATATAAAGATAACTTTCTCACCCCCTAACTTGGGGTTGCTACAACGGGAAGCTTACAATTAAGGAAGGGGACTTGGTTGGATTCCCTTCTCTTTATTCTGATATCTCTTCCCTGCCATCCACTCCCTAGCTGTGGCCAGGGGCAAGGAAGATGAGGAAAAGCATCAGCATAGAAAGGGTAAACAACGCTCTCTGTATATGCTGTAGTGGCTGGACTAGAATTTTCAAAGACTTGTATCCTTGTGATGCCCCCTTTCTTGCTTATTTCTATTCTATGCCTCCAAAGAAAGAGAAAAGAAAGGTTTTATTTTATTGATACTGTCTTCCACTGACACTGGTGTTTTCTAGGATCATCAGGTGTTTAAAGCAATTATCTCTGGACTTGATAGATTGAACTAACTCCCTTTTTTTGGGTGTCCTTCAAAGTTCCATCCCCTGGGCATTGGAGATCTATCAAATACAGGTCTCTTGACTTGGGTGAATATATCTCTCCAACTTTTGCTTATATCTTTTTCTTCAGTCAAGTAGGAAACCCCTTGGGGGGTTTACCTTACCTCTTCAGGTTATCCTCTTGAGCAGATGATACCTCAGCCTGACTCTGTCTAGCCTACATGACCCTCATCTGGTCAATGGAGACACTGTCTCCTTTTTCCAAGTGCAAAACAGTGCCACTAACATTCTCTCCATAATCCACGCAGCCAGTCAGCAAGAGTCTCCCCCTATAGATTTCTCATGAGGAGTCAGGCTCCAGCCTACTAAAATCTCTGAACTGGGCATACACCAAACTCTCTGCATCCTCTCATCGAAATTCCTTCTCATTTGGTTTAAGATGAGGAACATCATCTCTCCCCTGCTCCCCTGCAGAGGCAACCAATAATTGTCTCAATAGAAATGCTCTCTCTACATCTAAGCCTGTACTGGTGGAGGCGGGGTTCACCTAAGATTCTGGGATACTTCCTGTAAGGGTTTGAAGTTCTTTTATGAATCCCAGAAAACCATATTCTGAAAACTTTACTGTAAGTGTAAGACCCATTGATTACATTAGATTCAGTTAAGGGACTTTAATTAGATCGCCTTTGATTAGATCAATTTAGGTACTTTGGACTAGTCAAATCCATTGGGTCAGTGAGGCATGACCCAGGTTAGGTCTCCACCCTCTTCTGGAGTCTTATATAAACTGAGAAACCCCCAGAGAAAGAGAATTGCCATTTTTACTCTGCCATGTGTGAGAGAGGATGGCAAGGAGAAGACTGAGAGGCCAGAGGTTGGAGGCTGAAATCAGTGGAGCACTGAGACACGGAAAGAAGCCCCTGAGATGCTAGGGCCATGGAGCAGCTCAAAAATGAAGAGATGAGGACTGCCATGTGCTTGATCACCCACAACTGAGCCCAGGGAGAAAATGGCCTGGAAGAGAAGACAGAGACCCAGATGAAGAGCTGCCATTTTGCCTTACCATGTGGCAGGAACTGAGGATCCAACCAGCAGCTGACCTTTGGTGAGAAAGCATCTCTGATGATGCCTTGATTTGGACATTTCCACAGCCTTGGAACTGTAAAATTTTACACTAATAAATCCCCATTATAAAAGCTAGCACATTTCTGGTATTTTTGCATCAGCAGCCTTAGCAAACCAAAATACCACCTTTGGAAGTCTGCTTTATGGTTTTTCACTTTCCTTTAAAATGTGAGAGCAGTTTGCACTAATTTGGGGGGGAGGGGCTCTGCCTAAACTTAAATAGAAGAGAATAGTTAATTATCCTGTTTCAAAAGTGTACTTCCTTAACTATGAAGATCCAAATTTTCAGGAAACCTCTAAACCTCTGAAAGGAAGTAATATAATATTAATAAAATTTAAAGACCAATGATTCAAATAAAAGTAATAATTTAATGTGGCACATGATATTGTTTTGTAGGAACCAAATCACTAACACTAGATTTAATAGCACAAACTGTAGTCTAGAGTCTAGTACTATATTTCACCTATTTCTGAAGTGTTTTTATTTCGATAATATCTACTGCATGTGTAAGACATAATTATATAATTACTAAATTTATGTCTTTGTTTCATACTTCAGGATAATCAGAACTCAAATATAACTCAATATGCCAAGAAAAACACCCTCAAAAGACAATTTTAGTTGAGTGTCTCTTGATAATTTTATATCTGTCTTGTTCATTTGAAGTGAAAGACTATACTTTGATATCTTTGGTGTGAATCAATCTATATTTCTCCTTCCATAGTATGATTCCCCTTACTTAAAGCAATGTAAAGATGTGGTGAATATGAAAATCCAGATGCTACTGGGAAAAGCTTCTCATAAAAAAAAACTCTTCAGACTAATCAATTCCAATTTGTAACTCCTACATGAAGAGCATCCACAATAAAGCTTGTGCACTCGGGAACAAGCAGTTTCCCTGGAGGGTACCTATGTTTCACAATAGGCAAAAGCTGCTTCAGGTCACTATTCTGTTCTTCTGAAAATAGTGCTATGTGATGTAGAGAGAGAAAAATGGCATGAAAAGAGACTGATATGAATATTGTGTCAGATCATGAGGGCCTTTTATATCTCATATCTCATAGTGAGTTTGAACTTCATTGATTGGATAATATAGAATCATTAGATATATTTATGCAGGAAAATTACACAAAGAGATTAATTTGAACTTTAAGATGATGTTAAGCACTGAGGATTCAAAAGTAGAAAGAAGTCTACCACCTAGCATTTCCTAGAATGATTTAGTTCTAGAATTTTTTTAAAAATCTTAATTAAAGTTTTACCTTCTAAAATAATTTTTAAGAGGACTTTTTTTTCTTTTTTTTGTTATTGACTAAATGAGGCCATTTAAATGATAAATTAAAAGAATTTGTGAATCTCATCTCCTTAAACTGTATTATCAAATGCTTCGTACGAGGGAAGAACTGGGAATATAACAGACTTGTTCATAGAAAAGCAACTTTGCTACTTAACTATAAAGAGGAAGAGAGGGAGGGAGGGAGGGAGGGAGGGAGGGAGGCAGGCAGGCAGGCAAAGAAATGCTTTTTATATTTTCTAATTTTTCATCTTCCATATCTCATCTCAATATCTCAGTTCACACTAAATATACTGGGGTCAGATTATACATAAAGTGATATTTAGAATAATTTGGTATTTCTTTATCTGGTAAAGGAAACATTTTGAAACTTAAGTTATTTTGCCAACTAATAGGCTTAGAAGAAAGGTAAAGCTGAGAGCTCCAAAGTACATTGGGATTTCCAGAAACACTGGCAAATAAAATTCATATGTATTTTACCCATCCTTTTTTTACCTTGTCTCCTGGAGTTGCTCAGCCTTTCAAATGATTTCTAGGTCTTGAAAGGAAAATTATGTTTTAATAAATTCAACTGAGGGTCAAATTCTTAGATGGATTTAAAGAGGCCTATTTGAGTTTGATAGAAGCTGCTGAGAGCAATGTACCAGAAATGTGTTAGCTTTTACAATGGGAACTTATTAGGTTAAAAGCTTACAGTTCTATCTTGAAATTATATAGCTACATACTTCTATGGGATAAAAATGTGTCCTTGTTGCCATAGGTATGTTTCCTGGATAGACAGAGGCCCTTACAGTAGCTAACAAAATATTAAATCTCCCTCCTGGGGAAGTCCTGCTACTTTCTCACACAAGATGGCTAAAAGCACTGGAATGTATAAGCCTTGCCTAATAAAAGAAACAGGTTAATAAGCAATGCCCTCAATTTTAACGCTTGCATTTTTGAACCTTATTCCTGTAATAATGAAATTAAGCCTACATAATTAATGCCTAGGAGTTGCCTCCTGAAAACCTCCTTGTTACTCATGTGTGGCCTCTCTCTAAGCCAAACTCTGCAAATAAACTAACTGACTATTTTCCCGGCCCCCAACCTGGGATATGACTCCAAGGGATGAGCCCTCCCTGGAACCAAGGGATTATTACCAAGTATGAATCAGCGATTCATTTGGATAAAGACCTTGATCAAAAAGAGGAAATATTAAATAAAATGGAGTTTTTATGGCTAAGAGATTTGAAAGTGAGTTGGGAGATCATTCCAGAAGTTATGCTTTTACAGGTCTCAGCCAGACACCACAAACTGCCACAGTAAACAAAGTCTCAAACAAAATGCTCTTGAGGGCCCTAGGGACATCCGGACATCATAGGCAAGCCACCTGGCCTCAACAAATCAACACCCCTTTGGTAGGCTCTACCTGGGAATATATCAAAAATTATTTCCCTACATTTTCTTCTAACAGTTTTATGGTTGTCACTTTTATATTTAGGTCCTTGATCCATTTTTAGTTAATTTTTGTATAAGGTGTGAGATAGGAGTCTTCTTTCTTTCTTTTGAATATCGATACCCAGTACTCTCAGCACCATTTATTGAATAGACTGTTCTGACCAGCAAGATGGGCTCAACAGCCTTGTCAAAAATCACTTGACTGTAGATGTGAGGGCTATTTCTGAGTTCTCAATTCATTTCCATTGGTCAATGTGTCTTTCTTTATGCCAGTACCATGCTGTTTTTACCACTGTAGTTAAGTAATATGCTTTAAAGTCCAGAAGTGAGAGTCCTCCAACTTCATTCTTTTTAAAAATCTTTTTGGCTATTCGGGGACCCTTACCCTTCCAAATAAATTTGATTATTGGTTTTTCCACTTCTGCAAAAAAGGCTGATGTGATTTTTATTGGCATTGCTTTGATTCTGTAAATCAGTTTGGGTAGAATTGACATCTTAATATTTAGTCTTTCAATGCATGAACACGGAATGTCCTTCCATTCATATAAGTCTTCTTCAGTTTCTTTTAGAAATGCTTTGGGGGCCGGCTCGATAGCCCAGTGGATAGGGTGCCGGCATACCACATGGGAGGCCCCGGGTTCGATTCCCGGGGACCTCTCCTAGCGGGCAGACCGCCTTGAGAATGGCAAGCCGCCATGGGCGGGCCGGAGCCGCCGTGGGCAGGGCAAGAAGCTGCCACGGACATGGCAAGAGCCGCCACGGGCAGGGCAGGTGGCCCGCGGATGGAGCGCAGCCAACCACCCGCGAACTAAAAGCCGGCCGTGAACGGACGCAGAGACCGCCCACAAGCGGGGAAAGCCGCGCCTGCGCAGTGACCACTCTCGGCATGTCGCCGCAGCAGGGGGAAGGGGAAATATGTAATAAAATAAATAAATCTTTAAAAAATAAATAAATAAGTAAATGGACTGAAGATTGAAGTCTCTGAGACATATATTTAACAGGTATAGTGTAATTATAGGCTCAAATAAAAGGGGTAGAAGAATCATGTGTAGAGAAATTATAAATGAGTATGACTCTGTTACATTGGGGAAATAGGTTGTCATATATTTCAAGGTAAGGCCCACTGACAGGGTGTTCATTTCAAGAGATTGTGTGCCTTGCCTATAGTGTCTGGATGCTCTAGAGCCCTCAGGAGCACCCTTATTTGAGGCTTTGTTCACAGTGGCAGTTACTGAGATCTGCCTGAGACATGCATGAGTGTAACTTCTGAAACGACTTAGCCACTCATTTTGAAAACCCTTAGCCGTAAAAACTCTTTCTTATTTAATGTTTCCCCCTTTTGGTATTAATCCCTCAGTGCTAGGGAGGCTCCTGCCCAAGAATCATATCCCACACTGGGGGGAAGGTGGTGCATTTATTTGCTAAGTTTGGCTTAGAGAGAGGCCACATTTGAGTAAGAAGGAGGTTTTCAGGAGGTAACTCTAAGGCAATACTTATTATTAGTCTAAGTTTCACTTTTACAGGAATAAGGTTCATATGTACAAGCATTAATATCGAGGGCTTGGCATATTGGTCTGTTTTATTTTATAGGCACTGTCTATGTACTCTAGAGATTTTTGTCACTCTATTAGAGAATGTAGAAGGACTCCCCAGGATGGTAGTTTAGTATTTTGTTATTTTTTCATGTGGGTCCCCACCACTGATATAACACCCTATGACAAAATGAACACATTCATATTCCATAGAAGCATGCATCCTTTCCCAAACATACTCCTACCACTGACACCCTGAACCAGTGACCCTCCCCTACCATATTTGGCAAAGAACATTCCCACGATTGTATTATCGACTACAGACCTCTACCTCCCCAGAATTTACCAGTTCCTTCCTCCAGCCCTCCCCCCAGTTCCATGGATAGTCCAACACATCCCCCCAATCCTGCTCACATTCACACTCTAGCATTATCTACTACACTCATATCCTTGCCCCAGCATCACCTCCATCCACTGCCAAACCATCCCCTTCCACCTTATCATAGGTTCTGTCCAGATTGAGCATCAGCCCACCACTCTCTACTCCCTTTCTGTTTCCAGGTAACCTATCTTCTGGACTCTGTTTCTTTGAGTCTGTTCAGTATGCTTAGGTTGTATCAATGAGGTCATGCAATATTTGTCCTTTAGTGACTGGTTTACTTCACTCAACATAAAGTCTTCAAGTTTCATCCATGTTGTCATGTGTGTCCTTCTTACAGCTGAGTAATATTCCCCCTTGTAGGTATATACATTTGCTTATGCATTGTATTGATGTACACTTGGGTTGCTTCCAACTTCTGGCAATAGTGAATAATGCCACGATGAACATTGGTGTACCTATATCTGCTCATGTCCCTGCTTTCAATTCTTCTGGGTACATACCTAGTAATGGGATTGCTGCATCATATGGCAATTCTATAGTTAACTACCTGAGGAACTGCCAAACCATCCTCCACAATGGCTGCACCATTCTATATTCCCTTCAGCAGTGGATGAGTGTTCCCATTCCTCTACATCCTCTCAAACACTTGTAGTTTTCTGTTTTTTTAAAAATAGCAGCCAGTCTAATAGGGGTAAAATGATATCTCATTGTAGTTTTGATTTGCATTTCCTGAGTAGCTAGTGATGATGAGCATTTTTTCATGTACTTTTTAGCCATCTCTTTGGAAAAGTGTCTATTCAAATCTCTTACCCATTTTTAAAATGGATTGTGTCTTTTTATTTTCAATTTCTTTATATATACTGGATATTAGACCCTTAACAGATAAGTGGTTCCCATATATGTTCTCCCATTGAGTAGGCTCCTTTTTCACATTTTGACAAACTCATTTGAAGCACAAAAGTTTTTAATTTTGAGGAGGTCTCATTTGTCTATTTTGTCTTTCATTGCTTGTGTTTCAGATGTAAAGTTTATGCCACCATTTTCTACTACAAGATCTTATAGATGCTTCCCGACATTATCTTCTAGGGGTTTTATCATCTTGACTCTTATACTTAGGTCTTTGATCTGTCTTGAGTTAATTTGTGGAAAGGACATGAGATAGTGATCTTCTTTCATTCTTTTGGATATGGATATTCAGTTTTTCCAGCACCATTTGTTGAAGAGGCTATTCTGTCCCAGTTGAGTGCTCCTGGTGGCCAAATATCAATTGGCCGTATATGTACAGTTTTATATCAGAACTCTCTATTCAGTTCCATTGGTCAGTACCATGCAGTTTTGACCACTATTGCTTTATACAATGCTTTAAAGTTAGGTAGCATGATTCCTCCACTTTGGTTTTACTTTTTCAAAATGTTTTTTTTTTGGCTATTTGGGGACCCTTGCCATTACAAATAAATTTCCTAATAGCTTTTCCAACTCAGTAAAAAATGCTGTTGTAATTTTTATAGGAATTGCATTAAATCTGTAAATCAATTTGGGTAGGACAGACATCTGCTGTTTAGTCTTCCAATCCATGCACACAGAATATTTAGTTCTCTGATTTCCTTTAACAGGATTGTGTAGTTTTCTATGCACAAGTCCTTTATACCCTTAGTTAAGCTTATTCCTAAATATTTGATTCTTTTTGTTGTAATTGTAAATGGCATTTTTTTCTTGATTTCCTCTTCAGATTGCTCATTATTAGCGTACAGAAATGCTACTGGTATTTATGCATTGATCTTAAATCCTGCCACTCTACTGTACTCACTTATTAGCTCTAGAAGCTTTGTTGTAGATTTTTTCCAGGCTTTCTACATATAGGATCATGTCATCTGCAAAGAGTGAAAGTTTTACTTCTTCCTTTCCAATTTGAATTCCTTTGATTTCTTTTTCTTACCTAAGTGCTTAAGCAAGTACTTCTTTTTTTTTTTTTAAGATTTATTTATTTTATTACATATCTCTCCTTCCCCGCGCTGCGGCGACGCGCCGAGAGTGGTCACTGTGCAGGCGCAGCTTTCCCCGCTTGTGGGTGGTCTCTGCGTCCGTTCACGGCTGGTGCTTGCTTCAGTTCGCGGGTGGCTGGCTGCGCTCCATCCGCAGGCAACCTGCCCTGCCCGTGGCGGCTCTTGCCCTGTCCATGGCAGCTTCTTGCCCTGCCCACGGCGGCTCCGGCCCACCCATGGCGGCTTGCCATTCTCAAGGCGGTCTGCCCGCTAGGAGAGGTCCCCGGGAATCGAACCCAGGGCCTTCCATGTGGTATGCCGGCGCCCTATCCACTGGGCTATCGAGCCGGCCCCGCAAGTACTTCTAATACAATGTCAGACAAGAATAATGACAGTGAGACCAGTGGTGATATTCCCTCTCTCATTTTAAAAAATTTTATTTATTTGCATCTTCTTAATGAACCAGCTTTTGATTTTGTTATTTTTTTCTAATTTTTTAAATATTCAATTTCATTTAGTTCTGCTCTAATCCTTATTTCTTTCTTCCACTTGCTTTAGGATTAGTTTGTTCTTATTTTTATAGTTCCTCCATGTGTGCAGGTCTTTGCTTTCTGCTCTTTCTTCTTTTTTAACATAGGCATTTATGGCTATAAATTTCCCATTCACCACTGCTTTATCTGTGTCCCATATGTTTTGATGTGCTGTGTGCTCATTTTCATTCCTTTCAAGGCAGTTAATGATTTCTTTTGCATTTTTCTCCTTGACCCAATGACTGTTTAGACTATGTTACTTAACATCCACATATTTGTGCCTATTCTGGTTCTCTGGCACTTAGTAATTTCCAGCATCATTCCACTGTGGTCAAAGAAATTACTTTGTATAATTTCAATCTTTCTAAATTCATTGAGACTTGTTCTATGACCTACCATATGGTCTATTCATGTGCACTTGAGAAGAATGTTTATTCTGATCCATTTGGTTCTGTATATGTCAATTAGGTCTAGTTCCATGAATGTATTATTCAACATCTATTTCTTTATTAACCCTCTGTTGAGATGTTCTATTGATGATAATGGTGTATTAAAATTCCCCACTGTGATTGTAGAGGCATCCATTTCTCCCCATATTTTTGCCATTGTTTGTCTCATGTATTTTGGGGCACCCTGGTTAGGTGAATAAATGTTTATGATTCTTCTTTCTTCTTGATAGATTATCCCTTTTATTAATATATAGTGTCCTACTTTGTCTTTTACAACAGTTTTGCATTTAAAGTCTATTTTTGTCAAATATTAGTATAGCTATTCCTGCCCTTTTTTGGTTATTGTTTGGGTGTAAAATTGTTTTCCAACATTTCACTTATAACCTCCTTCCTTGCATCCCAGGGTCTAAGGTGAGTTTCTTGTGGACAGCATATAGATGGGGCATAGTTCCTTATCCATTCTGCCACTTTGTGTCTTTTGATTGGAAATCTTACTTCATTAGCATTCAATGTTATTACTGTAAAGGCAGAAACACATTACTCATTTTTTCTTTTAGTTTATATATGTCATATATTGTTTTTATTTTTCTTTTTATCCTTTAGTTACTCTTACCAATAATCTTCCTTTCCACTCTCTCCTCCAATCCTCTCTCTCCTGTTTTTTTTCCTTTCAATCTGCAGCACTGCCTTTAGTGTTTCTTGAAGGGCGGTACACTTGTTGACAAACTCAATTTCTATTTATCTGTGAATATTTTTACCTTCTTATTTTTAAATGCCAGCTTTGCTGGATACAGAATTCTTGGCTGGCCGTTTCTTTCTTTTAGCACCTGAACTATGTCATACCACTGCCTTCTTACTTCCATGGTTTCAGATGAGAAATCAGCACTTAATTTTATCAAACTTCCCCTGTATCTATGTGTTGGATCCCTTTTCTCCTGCTGCCTTCAGAATTCTTTGTCTGAGCATTTGACAATTTGTGTCTTGGGGTAGGTCTGTTAGGATTTATACTATTTGAAGTACACCATGCTTCCTGGATATGTACTTCCATGTCCCTCATAAGAGTCGGGAAATTTTAAACCATTATTTCCTCTAACACTTCTTCTGCACCCCTTCCTTTCTCATCTCCCTCACGATGCCTATAATGTGGCATTTGTACATTTGTACATTTGTACATTTTGTGTTGCCATTCAATTCAATTCAATTTGTACATTTGTACATTTTGTGTTGCCATTCAATTCTCCGAGTCCCTGCTGAATTTTTTCTGTCTTTGTATCTATCTGTTCTATCTGAGCAATTTCAGATGCTCTACCTTCGAAGTCACTAATTCTTTCTTCTTCCTGTTCAAATCTTCTATGTGCTTCCAGTGTATTTTTAATTTCTTACATTGTGACTTTTATCACCAGCAGATATGTTATCTTTTTATGTATGCTTATGTTTTATTCTGTATATTCCCCCAGTATCTTCTTAATATCCTTTATCTCTTCCTTCACTTCATTAAGTTGACTTATGATATTTGTTTGGACATCCATGATTAGTTGTTCTACATTTTGCATCTCTTCCTGCTTTTTAGTTTGTTCATTAGACTGTGCCATGTCTTCCTGTTTCTTAGTATGGCTTGTAATTTTTCGCTGGTCTCTAGGCATCTGCTTATCTTGATAGGCTTATTCAGTTTGTTAGCTTCTCTTTCTACTCTAGGGTGTTATTTTGTTTTGTGTTAAGGGTTCTCTTTGACACATGGTTCCACTTATTCCATAGCCTTCCCACAGTTTCTGGAGGAGTACAGCCTGCCATGCCCTTCTCTGCCATCTTGGATCTGCTGAGAGTGCTCATTTAAATCTACTTTTCAAGAAGGTTTGCTCAGACTTCCCTGGACCAAGTCAGTGCATATCCCCAGCCTCGTTGCCCCGAGGCTGCCGTTCACCCCATGCTGTGTGGGGCTGAGTGCGTGGTCAGTTCCCGCTGGACCCTACCCCACTGCCAGCTGCAGCAGCTGCACTTTCAGCTTTTGGCTGCTCAGTCTGTCACTTTTCTCTCTCCCAGATTAAGACCCATCCTGGGTCATGCCCTACTGAAGTGATCTAATAAAAAAGAATGTCCCTTAACTGAATCTAAGCAAAAGGCCCCATCTACAATAGGTTTACATGCACAGGAATGGATTAACTTTAAGAACAGGATCTTCTGGGGTCCACCCAGCTTCAAATTGTCACATTCCATCCTCTTGACCTCAAAAAGATGTTCTTTCCATATGCAAATACATTCATTCCCCACCACAATATTTCAAAAGACTTCAATCATTTCAGTAGCAATATTAAATATAAAATTGCATCAAAATCAGTTATAACCATGTGGACTGTCTTTAGGGAAAAATCCCCTCAGGCTGTAGACTTATGAAACTTAGAAAACAAGTTATCTGCTTCCAACACACAAAGGAAGGACAATTACAGGATAAAATTTCCCATTGCTATAAGGAGAAGTTGGAAGGAAAACAGGGTCATGGGTCTCAAACAGTTCCAAACACCTACAGGGCATGCTCCATTAGATTTCAAGTGTGAGTGTCCTCTATAGAATTATGGTTTCTTCTCCTTGGTGCCTCATGGAGCAGCAGTCTGACTCTTTCCAATGGTTTGCCTTAATGGCCATGTTCTCAGCTCCACCCTTATCAAGCATCTAGGTGGCCACCCAACTCTAGACCCCACCCTACGGGAACACTACAGTGATGGCCACACTCTCCTCAATATCTGGAGCACAGGATAAACCCCCTTAGCACAGTAGGGTGGCAGCCAAACTCTGCCCAATCTCTGAGGAATGTTGCCTACCATCTCTGAAGCCTGGGGCAGCTGCACTTTTCCTGAACAACAGAGTGGAAGACTCTCCAAGTTCTGAGGCATATGTACTCTTTTCACACACATGGGTGGGGTCCCCTCTTAGCCCAAGATGTCTTAAGTCCAGACCTCAGCTTCCACAGTTCTGCCCTTGAAGTCTATTTTCCTTCAATCTCTCCCTTTTCCATCCTTTTTAGTCCAGGCTGGCAGTGGCTTTATTCATACAGATCTCACAAAAAGCTTTTTGGTTTCACATGCAGTTCACAGGGGTCCCAACAATCAGACAATATGACTTTCTACAAATCCTTCCTGGATAACTGTATTTCCAATCCTAGCTTATACTGAAATGATTGGCTGGTTCTAAGTTCAATTAAGTTCTTACATGGATACTATTCTCTGGGGACTCACTTTCTGGAAGCTCAGAATTTCTCAAACCATCAATTTCTGGCTTCTTTGTGCCCAGGAGATCAGCTCTCAGCTTCTCTCTTTCCTCTTGCATTTTACTATAAGCTCAAAGAGAAGCCAGGCCATGCTTTCTACGTTTAGTTTGGAAATCTCCTCAGATAAATATCCAAGCTTGTCACTTTCAAATTCTGCCTTCCATCTAACACCAGGAATCAATTTTTCCAAGTTCTTTGCCACTTTAAATCAAGGATCACCTTCCTTCCAGTTTGCAATGACACATTCATCATTTTTGTCTAAGGCCTCATCAAAAGTATTTTTAGTGTCCATATTTTTACCAACAGTCTCACAATTTTTCCAGAGTCTACCATTTATCCATTTATAAAACTGTTCTAACAATTTTGGTATTTGCATAGCAGCACATACCCTACTCTCAGTACCAAGCAGTGTTAGTCAGGGTTCTCTAGGGAAACAGAACTGACAGGAAATATCTGTAAATATTATGAGATTTTATAAATTGTATAATGTGACTCTGGGTGACCAAATTCCATAGGGCAGGCTGTAGGCCAGGAAGTCTAATGAAGGTGCTCGATGAATGAAGTAGAGATAGAAATTCTCTCTTCTAACTGCTTAAATCTTCGTTTTTCCTTTTAAGGCTTTCAAATGATTCAATGAGAGGACTCTCATTGCTGAAGGCTATCTCCTCAGTAGATTGTAGATGTAATCAGTCATAGATATAATCAATTCACTGATGATTTAGGTCTATGAAATGTCCTTAAAGTAACAATTAGGGCCAGTGCTTGCTTGACCAAACAATTGGGCATCATTACCTGGCCAACTTCACACATGAACCCAACCATCACAAAGCCCAAGTAATCACATTTGCTACCATGCTTAGGAGAAAAATTACAGAATTCTGAATCAATTATCAGGGCAGAGAAAGTGGGGAGGACTATTACTGAAAGCATGAGAACAATTCTGGCTTAGAAGACAGCCAGGTTGGGACTGAGCAGATAATTGGATATTTCTACCTATGGAGTCTCCTTACCCAAACACTACTTTGCAAAAGGTTAGAATATCCCTAGAGGGAAAGTGAACATATGTCTGGAAATGTGTAAGATAACCTATATGAATTTTGTTTTGCAAATTGTGGATCGGAAAGGAGATGAAGAAGGAAGATAAGTGTCACCTGTCATCCATGGGAATCCAGCTAGAGATCTTCAAAGTGTCACCTAACTGATGTGTGGAACATTCTAATACTGGTAGCCAAAAACTAAAATCCCATTTTGAATTTTGGGTACAAAAGCTGCTCACGAGCAATGAAGCAGAAGTAAAAGGCAATGAGAGCCATCCTATTTGTTGTAGACAGGAAATTCAGACTATTAAATCTGTATCATTCCAGAGAAGCACTGGGAACACAGAATATGTATTTTTAATAAGTACACTTCCATCTGGTTAAATGAATGGATTTACAATTAGGCATAAAAGACAAGGTAGCTGGGGCTGGCTGTAGCCCAGTGGATAGGGCGCCGGTACACCACATGGGAGGCCCCAGGTTTGGTTCCCGGGGACCTCTCCAAGTGAGCAGACCACCTTGAGGGAGCAGGCTGCCAGGGGTGGGGCAAAGCCGCCGTGGGCAGGGCAAAAAAGCCGCCATGGGCAGGGCAAAGCTGCCATGGGCAGAGCAGGTCGCCTGCGAACGGAGCCAAGCCGTCCGCAAAAAAAACGGAGCCGAGCCACCCGCAAGAAAACGGAGCTGAGTCGCCCATGAAAAACGGAGCTGAGCCGCCTGCGAAATGGAGCAAAGCCGCCCATGAGTGGGGCAAGCCACCTACACGGTGGGCCGACTCGGCGCGTCGTCGCAGTGGGGGGAGACAAAAAGCAGACATAGAAGAACACACACACATACACACACACACACAAATGAACGCACAGCAACAGCAAGCAAAAAGGGGGGGATATGTAATAGAAAAAAAAAAAGACAAGGTAGCTATTTCTTGGTAGTAATATCTCCTGAAGACTACTGTTTTGTATTTAATTACAACTTCCTGACAGCTAAAAAATATAAAAATATCATTAATATACTTGTAAATACTGTTGCAACTTTAAAATTATCTTTAAAACCTTATCAGCAATATTTATGTAATCTAAGTATCTTTAAAAATAGGTGTAATATGGTGGCATTTTCAGTACATTCGAATTGTTCTGAACGATGTTGCAGTGACAGATACATGCCATTATAAATCTTGTCATAACTTACAAAAATGTGTGGGAGAGAGTTTAAACTATAATTATAATCTATAATCCACACTTAGTGGGCAATGCTCCAATATGTGTTCATCTATTGTAACAAATGTACCACACTAATGAAGGATGTTGTTAATGTGGGAAGGTGTGGGAGGGGTAGGGAGCAGGGCATATGGGAATCCCCTATATATTTTTTTAAAGATTTATTTATTTATTTATTTATTTGTTCTTGCTGTGTTCATTTTTACATTCTTCTATGTCTGCTTGTCTCCCCTCTGCTGCGGCGACCTGCCGAGTCAGTTCACCGCATGGCGGCTTGTCTTGCCCGCAGTGGCTTGCCTTCTCAAGGTGGTCTTCCCACTTGAGGAGGCCCTGGGAACCGAACCTGGGGCCTCCTATGTGGTAAACCAGCGCCCTACCAATTGGGCTACAGCCGGCCCCAGAATCCCCTATATTTTTATGTAACACTTATGTAATCTAAGAATCTTTTAAAAATAAAAATTAAAATAAAATAATAATCTTATCAGATATACTAACTTCTTAAATCAGGACTGGTGGGCATGTCTTCATTAATGTGATTGGGAAATGTCTGGTTCATTGCTTTATCTTCAGTACCTAGATCACTGCCTGGCACTTAGTTGGTACTCAGTAGAGATTCATTCAATGAAATGTCCCAGAATCTGTATATGTTCCAATTGATTAGTTACAGGTATAAATCAAACTTTCCAGAATCTTCTGAAGTTCCTGAAAAAGAATTTGACACAACTCCGTTTTCCTGAAGTACCCCAACCCACGGAAACAGCTTCACATAATAACTACTGTGATCTAAATCTAGCAGAACAAATTTGCACTTTGGAGTCAGAAAACCTGTTTTCAAACCCCAACTGCAACTTACCAATCTGTGATCCTGAACAGGTTACTGAAAGTTTTGTGAGCTTCAGTGTCTTCATATTTAAAATGGAGACAATAAAGTCTGTCTCACATGATACATGGTAGGATTAAATATTTTATTTGAAAATTGTAACACCAGTCATTCATGCCATCACCACTGCCAACTTTCCTGCCCCCATGCTGCCTCATCGGCACTGTCCATTCCCCCAACCATCTCTGCCAGATCCTTACTAGCCTTCTTCTCCTGGAATGTTGACTGGCAAATGTATTGGGCCAGTGAGCTCATAAGAAATGCAGAAATGCTTTTACCCTCCAAACATTTTAGTATACTTTTAATTTTAAAAAAAATACACCTTATATAGTTGGTAGAAACTACAAGTTACTTATTTTTCTATTACAATCTTTTTCAAAAGGATGAAGATGAGTAGGCTTATGTATATTGATGCAGAATTATTCACAAACAAATGTATTATATTGGCTTGTCTGTTGCTTACCAAGAAAATCATGAAATATTCCCTCAATTTTTATAATTCAGTGCTTGTTAAACTGAAAAGAAAATTGAGCCACAATGATTCTACTTTCCTGGTTAATCAGTCATATTCAAGTAATATTCAAGAGCAGTAATACTAATGTAGTGTAGCTTCAGTTGACCAATATGGTGGTGTAAGATGCTACAGGGTGCCATTCCCTCAGAATCTTAGAACACTTAGCAATAACTAGCAGAGTCATCTTCCTTAAAACTCTAGAAAACAGCTAAAGGGTTGCAGTAACTGGATGAGTCCGGAATCAAGAAAACACAGCTTGAAAAATGATAGGCTAAGCTCATGGTGCCCTCGCAAGGTCCTCCCTTACCATTTCCCCAATAGGGTATGAAACCAGCCTGTGCTCCCATTGTGGGTCCTTGAACCAGTTCTGGAGGACACAGAATAACCACTACATGCATACAGGGGTATCTGTATGTTGGTACAAGTCTATCGGGTAGATGCCTGAAAGAATGAAATTTATATCGGGATTGCCCTCCCAGAACTTGCCCTGTAAGATGCAGCTTGAAGAGCTAAAGCCATGTAAGAAAGAAATAAGTCAAAGAGGCCTGAGTGGAAGGATTAGCTGCTTTCAGCCATACAATAGAACACTCAGAAGGGGATAAAACTCTATTTAGTCCAGGGGATATTTGAATCCCAATAAATGGGAGAAACTCTAAGGCCACAAGCAAGCACAAGCCCAGGATGAAAACCAGGCTCCACACTGGTTCAGATAAGACAGAGAAGACCTTGCACTTCATACGTGCCTCTGGTTGATCTTAATAGGAGGGTTAAGCTCTATAGGAGACTACCAACCAAAGCAAAGCAAATTTACAAAGACTCTGAAAGGGGCTTTTTGCCTTGGTTTGTTTGTTTCTGTTGGCTCCTGTCACTCAAGGAAATATGATATCATTAGCTGGATACAATTGTAAGGAACACAGCTCAGGGACTAAATCACATAGTTAACACTCTAAAATATTAAAATGTACAGGGTACAATAAAAGACTATAAGACAAACAAACAGGAAATGATGGCTCATCCAAAGGAACAATATAAAAATCCAGAAATCAACAATGAAGAAGACCAGACTTTGGACATACTGGACAAGGACCTTAAAAAATGATCCTCAATATGCTCACAGAGAAAGAAGTAAAGAATATCAGGAAAATGATGAATGAACAGTATGAGAATCGCAATAAAGAGATAGAAATTTAAAAGGAACCAACCAGAATTACTAGAGTTAAAGCCCACAATTAATTCAAATGAGTAATTCCCTAGAGCAGGGGTTCTTAACCAGGGGACCATGAGCTTGAATTGAAATTTAAAAATTCATTATTCTTGTGGGGACATGTTGGTGTGGATGTGATATCTTTATTAAATAATACACAGTATAGTGTGGACTTAGTAAGGGGTCCATGGTTTTCACCTGACTGGTAAAGGGATCTGTGGAACAAAAAAGGTTAAGAGCCCCTGCCCTAGAGGGTTTCACCAGCATATGTGAGCTGACAAAAGAAAGAATCAGTGATCCCAAAGACAAGAGAATTGAAATGATTCAGGCTAAGGAACAGAAAGAATAGTAATTTAAAAAAAGAAAGCAGAGGAAGCAGCAAGATGGTGTCAATTTAAAAGGGCGTTCACCATTTCTCTCAGACGGGACAGCTGAGTGGGTGTGCTGCTGGCTTATTTCTTGTTTGCTGTGTTTCCTCTTCCTTGATTTCCCCTTTTCTGTGTATACCAATTATGTCTACCAATGCTATCTCTTTTCCCTCTTTTATCTTTCTATCTTCCACTTTCTGTTGTTCTTACATTCTACCTCTCTTTGTTTAGTCCTCAATTTTTCTGGTTTTTATTTCTATCTTGTCTATCCTTTTTCTTTCTTTTATTAACTGTTTTTTCTTTTTATCTTTTCTCTTTCCCTCTCTCCTCATCATTCTGGCCTTTTAATCCACTCTCTATATTTTTCTTTATTCGGTTTCTCATTTCATTGTTGGTACTCCACTTTTTTATTCTGATTTCTCTACACTGCTTACATGAGTTAAATATTCATTTTCCAAGGTCTTATATGGATTCTCTTCTAACTTTTAATTTTATTATTATTATCCTTTTTTTTTTATTACCTCTTTTGTTATCTCTGGCCCTAATCTTTTTCCTTCAAGGAAACATAGATAACAGCAAAGAAATTGAATAAAAGGAACAAAGTGTCATAGATAAAACTTAACACACACACAAAAACAGCAACTAAATAAAACCGTAGAGTAGAGGGAGAAGCTAATCAACTGAATAAACCCATCAAGATAAAAAGATGACCGGACAGCATCAAAAAATTACAAACCATACTAAGAAACAGGGAGACATGGCTCAGACCAATGAACATACTAAAAACCAGGAAGAGAAGCAAAACACTGAACAACTAATCAAAGCCATCCAAACAAATATCATGGACCAACTTAACGAAGTGACAGGTAGGTAGATTGGGGAGGGTTGGTTGGAAGATACATGGAACTGGAGGGAGGGTTGGGGGAGGGACCAAGTGAACACTGGGGATTGGCGGGTATGTGGGTTAAAGTATAAAGTTGGGAATGCTCTAATGGCAATATGACAAGGAAGGGTTGCTGGTTTCGGGTGTTGGATGGGGGGAGCATTGGGGGACAGGAAGCACCTGGAACAGGTAAGTAGGGAGTGTGTGAGTGATCATTTTGTCATAATGTGTTGAATCAGTGGGTGGAGACCCACATAATGAGTAGGAAGGAGTTGGACTTCCACCTTGGGGAGAACCAATATGTTCACAAACAGAGGTGGGACTCTCTCGAGAGCATGGGCTGTTCCTAATAGGGGAGGACAAACCAGTGTGTTAAGAGCTCAGTGTTGTTTCACGTAACTATGAATCTTGTCATCAAAGGAGTGAAGCTGGGGGGTCATCGTGGACGCCGAGGGGAGGGGAAGTAAGTAATAGAAAAGATGGAATGGGGGTATTTAATGGTCAATGGAAGTGTTCTACATGACATTGCAATGATGGACACAGGCCATGTTAAATATCAAAAAAATTGGGCCCGGCTAGATAGCTCAGTGGATAAAGAGCTCGCTGGGAAACCACATGGGAGGCCCTGGGTTCGGTTCCCGGGGACCTCTCCTAGCGGGCAGACCGCCTTGAGAATGGCAAGCCGCCATGGGCGGGCCGGAGCCGCCGTGGGCAGGGCAAAAAGCTGCCACGGACAGGCAAAAGCCGCCACGGGCAGGG
>PVKH010006023.1:7378-21553 GCA_004027955.1 Chaetophractus vellerosus
GGAAAAAATTATTGTGTACATTTTTGTGTGTCAGGCGCTGTATGTACATGATTTGGTTAAATCCTAACCTTGACCTTGAGTTCAGTGCTATTACTCTGAGTCTGATGCTCAGAGAGGTGAAAAAACATATCCAAGTGCCAGAAATGGGGAGATGAAATTCAAACCCCAAATGCCTCAGTGCTCTGCTTTCCTTCTAGCAAGCTGCTGCCACTACTCAAAATTCCTCCTGAGAATTTCCTTCAAAGCTTGATGAACTTCTTTAGAATTTCTGCAGCACTGTAAAAACTTCTTTTGAAAAACAGTTTCCAAGAAATTTTGAAAAGTCATTTTTTTGTCAAGGTGAATAACCCAACTGGGTGTTAATGTTTGGGGCTAAAAATGAAGTGTGATTAATGTCCTTAGGTGCCTGGCAAACCAGCTCTGGACACAATTCCAAAAATAAGGTTCTGAAGTGGTTTTGAAAAATTCAGTATCAAAGGAAAACTGCATTTCCAACCCTCATTTGGTGACACTGGTTCTGATGTGTTTTTGTGTATAGGGTTTTTAAGAGCTTGGTTGTTACTCTATGTATGTGAAAGGATATAGAGTAAGACTGTCTCAGTGTAATTTTTTTTTAAAGATTTATTTATTATTTATTACATATCCCCCCCCCTTTCTGCTTGCTCTTGCTGTGTGTCCATTCTTCTGTGTTTTTCTATGTCTGCTTCTTGTCTCCCCCCGTCCCCGCGGCGACGCGCCGAGTCAGCCCTCCACGGCGGTGGCTCGCTCCGTTTGAGGGTGGCTCCATTCCGTTCCCACGGGCGGCTCCGCTCCATGTTTTGCGGGCAGCAGTCCTCCATGTTTTTTGCGGGCTGCTCGGCTTCCGCAGTTCGCAGGCGGCAGCTCCGCTTTTCACGGGTGACTTTGCCATGCCCGTGGGGGCTCCGCCCTGCCCGTGGTGGCTTTTTTTGCCTTGCCCACGGCGGCTCTGCCCCGCCCCCAGTGGCTTGCCTTTCTCAAGGCCGTCTGCCTGCTCGGAGAGGTCCCCGGGAACCGAACCCGGGGCCTCCCATGTGGTACACCGGCGAGCTCTTTATCCACTGAGCTATCTAGCCGGGCCCATGTCTCAGTGTAATTATGAGTAAGGTTTGGAGGCTGTGGTAGGATATGGACATCACTGGCTCTTTGCCTATCTTTCCACAGGGATGTCCTCCTCTGTGGTTCCTGGAATATTCTGTCCCTGGGCTCCACAGGGCCCAGGGCTATTTTGGAGAGCAAAATGATAGGGAAAGAGGAACGCTAGGCACTTGACACATGCTATTTCATTTACAGCTTATTACTACAGCCTGTTTCACTGTTAGGAAACTGAGGCTCAGAATGGGTCAATAACGTAATCCAGGTCACATAGCTGGTCAGAGGGAGCTGAGGCAGATCTCCAGATTCCCCTTCACCCTGCCCTTGCTGGAGCAATGTCCCAAACACACCAGGCTGAAGTGTCTCCATACTGGTGCCTTTAAAGGAACTGAGATTGAGAGACGGAGAGGTGTAGGCAGGGGTGTCTACGGCTTATGCTTTGGAGGCCCTGTCCCCGCACGCCACTCCGGCACGGGAAGGCTGCCTTTGAGACGATATTAATTGTTTGTGCCCTTGAGAGGGAAGGACGGGTTAACTTCAAACAGCCAAATTGGCAGATTAAACAGGGAACAATCACCTTCTCAGGTTCTGTGTTTATCTTAAATCTTATCTACCCCAGATGAACTAATCTAGAGAGAAAGGGGGAAATGGGTGTGTGGGGGAAGGAGATGGAGAAACAAGGTAGGCAAGCTTGTTCTTTAATTGGAAAAATCACAATTACTCCAAGGAAAAATACTTGTAGACAAGAACACATGTTCGAAAAATGGAGTGATCCAAACCACGTTAACGATTACTCTTTTACCTTTGTCCACATAACCTCCAGATTCTGGACTGGTTCCATTCTACTGGTTCTCTTCTCATTGCACCTATTATAATTCAGTTCTGAAAAGAGGGTCTTTGAAGTCCTGTTAATATGTGACTTCAGGAAAATCCAAGGTAAAGAGAAAAATTAAACTGCTGAACTACTTTGGGGAACTTGGCTTTCTAAGGAGACAATGTTTTAAATCATTATTAAGCTAGAGATGACCAAGATTAAACTTCACCCTTTGCTTCCCAAATCTTGATCCCTAATCCATTAGAGCTAATTTTGCATTATCCCTTTTCTGTACAGTTTGGGGCTTGGGGTAGGTTTCTCTTAGAAGAGGAAGAGTCAAGAGACAGGTCAGGGGAAGGGAGAAGGGGACCCATTTCATCAAGCTGCCAAAAATAAATTCAGGCCAGTAATAGCACGTATGATACCAACTTGCTCCTACATGCAGAATAATCATCTGTATGGGAAATGGCTTATAAAGATGATGACACTGAGAGTTTGGCATCTCAGCAGTTTTACTTTTGATCTTGGAAAACTGCCCAAAGTAACTAAGTAATGCACAATCTGACTTGCTTGTCTTTCTAAACATTTCGAGGGTGAGGGGATACTTTTCCTCTTAAATCATGCAATACCAGAGACCTACTTTCTAATCTAAAAGCAGCAAAATGGATTGACCTCAAAATATGTGATTAAACAACTTCTTTACACAGTGACCTTATTTATAGTCCAAATCCCAGCCCGCAGCGGAGCACATTTAACAAATTTTAAAAGCCTTAAAATGAAGTCTGAAACAGAAATTCAATAAGCTCTTAATTATATTTGCCCCAGGGGTAACAACTAACATTGCTCTGCCCCTCACAAGTCTTCAGTTAAGGTTGGATTCAGGCTACAGCTCAGTCATTTGTGATTCCGGGCTGAGGCGGAACTGCCGGTCAGTATCTCCTCTCTTACCTCCCCTTGGAAGCTCTGATGGAGGGCTGAGGGCAGAAGGAAATGGGCCTGGAGTTATACACAGGCAGCAGTTTCAACTGGGGAAATTGGGTCACTTGGTCCTTCTGAGGGGTCAGGGTAGGTAAAGGGACTTGGGGGAGGGGGGAGAAAGGCTGAGTAGGGGGTGGAGTGAGGGAAGCCTAGGGAGTAGGTTGAGGCAGGGAAGTTGAGAGAATTCAGAGGAGGGAGTATGAAGGCAAATAGCTGCTTCCTCTGCTCCTGAGAAGAAAATACTGAAGAGGAAGTCTTGGCTTTTGCTCCTTGAGTAAAGACCAGCATGGCACGTCCAAGCTTGAGGGTGCCACTATAAACATGTGGAATGTGGCCTGAAAGACTGCAGATCATATCACCCCTTTTGCTGATACAATTATAGGATTTAAAAATTAATGGAACTTTAAAACATATTTCCTAAAATTGGTGTTCAGTCTTTGGACCAAAATTTTGATAACACAGCTTTAAGTATTCCAGCTAGCAGATGTTTGAGAAACTGCTCACCCAGCTCGCATTCAATATGTGCGCGAAAGGACTTGAACCCAAGTCTGGGTGCCTTTCTGGTATTACATATTCACCACCTTGGGTTAACTGAGCCCATGGGAATAAGGATTCAGCCAGCACTGGCTCCCCAGGTGGTTGGGAGTACCATTAAATACTAGAGTGGCTTTAGTAATTATTTATGGCTGGCATCTCTTCTGATTGGTCATAACAGCACTGGTAGTTAAATATTTTCAATATCCTCCCCCACTGAGAGTGTTATAAAAATTAAGATGTTTTTCTAGTTTTCTTGGCCATTCAATGAATAAAATTGGTCATTGCAGGTCAATGGTTACATATAGAAGATTTTTTTCTTATAGAAACATCTAAACAAATTAGTGAGTACCATGGAGCTGCAGTTATATGTATAAGAGAAATCATATTTACACCCTTCTGCCTTTGGGGGATGGTAGTGTAGTGTGGTTTAAAAGTAACACAACCAAAACCATAATAACCTTTCCTAAATTTGATGTCACCTCAAGTTATGGCTGTTGTCCACCCCCACCCCACCCCCCCACACACATCCAAATTTCTTGAAGGACTAAGTTGACATTGTCTCCACTTTGCCTTCCATTCACTCCTCAATAGAATATGATCTGGCTTCAGTCACCATCACTCCCTGAAGTTCCATTATGAGTGACTTCATATTTATAAGAATCCCACGGGCACTCCTCAGCCCGTCCCGAGTGTACTTGGCAGTTGACAGTGTGATTTTCTCCTTCCTTTTTGAAATTGTTGCCCTGATCCCCAACAGCCTCCATGATCCTCTCCGCCCTGGATTTCCATGACTTTCTGGTTATTCCTTTTCAGTCTTCTTAATGGAAACCTTTTATCAGCTATCGAAGACTCTTCTCATCCTATACTCTCTTTTAGGGCAATTTGGCCATACCAATATTTTTAACTCCCACTTATGTGCTGATGATTCCCAAATTCATATTTCTAGCTTCAAGTTCTGTCCTGGGCTCTATATTTCCAACTATTAAACATTTCTCTTACCTTGCTTAACACTGATCTCACACACTCCTCCATCCCATTCCCACAAACATTTCTCCTTTCTGGGCTCATAGCACCACCCTGCTTTTCCAACCAACTGAGCCGATGATCATCCTCAACTTTTCTCTAGCACCACCCCATCTCTCCACACAGCCAACTGTTCACCAGGGCTTGTGGTTTCTTTCTCTTTAATAGTGGATTCTCAAGAGTAGCCTTATCTCTCCCATCTTACTATTTTAGTTCAGATATTTGCTACCTCACATATTTCATAGAATAATGAACAGTACCACCCTTGGACCTGAGCAACCTGGACTCCACACTTAGAGGGCCCTGCTCCATCCTTTCTCTGGTAAAATCCCCAACAGTGAGGCAAGAAGTGCAAAGGGATATTGCCACCAGGGTCCACACACTCTATTTCAAGGTCATAGTTCAGTACCCAGTACTGCAGATTTCCTGTCCAAATAGCCCAAAACTTCCAGAGCCTGTGCAGTCCTCTTCCTTAGGTCTGTCCTCTCACGAGTAGACCCCGTCAGTGGAATGCACATCCCTAGGCCTGAGGGTAGACAAGAGGTGGCTTTTTTCCATGGGAGAAGGAGTGTAGACAGAGGTTGAACATCTGGGCTGGATTGTCCACATACACATTTGCAAAATTCCTTGTGGTGTTAGATGGAGCCAGTCTGTTGGGCTGGGATAGAACAGGGGTGATATGTGGGCCCAGAAGTCTCTAACTGAACTCTTTCCCCCAGACCCACAAATGCTGGGGGAAGGGTGCTGATTATAGAACATCTAATAGATGCCAAGTACCAAGCTAAAGGATGGGAAATCAAAGATGAACTGGACATAATCAGTGCTGTCAAGAAGAATCACTGGCACTCAGCAACAGACAAGAAAGGAAACCATTATGAAACTAGATGAAGGCCATTTTAATAAAACACACTTACAGAGTTGTGTGAGCAGTAAGGAACAAGAGTAAGCTCTGCCAGGTAACATGGGAAGACTTTGCTCATGGGATAACACTTAAACTGAAATTTGAAACTTGAGAATAAGTTTGCCATTTTTCAGAAGACATTGCAAGCAAAGAAAACAGCAAGTATACAAGGACTCATGGGTAGCTAAGGGAGTGGGAGCACAGGGAGAGGTGACTGGAAAGGTAATCGGTGTTGTTATGAAAGACCTTGTGTCACTTGCCAAAGAGCTTGTACTTTATCCTGAAGACAATGGGATTTAAAGCAGGGAACCAACATGGTCTTCAGCCATTATTTCTTCTCATATTCTTTCTGATCCCCTCTTTCTTTCTTCTCCTTCTGGGACTCCATAATGCATATATTGGTATGCTTTCCTGTCAACAGTCTTCACTCTAAGGAGAGCCTGCTCCCCAAAACCCAAGTCATTGCCTGATGTCCTGCTCTAAACCCAGGGGACTCCTTGAAATCACAATGCTACCATTTGCCCACTGACGAGCCAGACCCTCCTACTACCCTACTCCACCCCCACATCAACCCCTCCTCGGAGGCTGACGGTGACACCCATGCAACTGAGCTCATTGCATCCTTTGGATATAATGTTTTGGTTTTTGTTTACTTAAAAAGTTGTCCTAACTCCTAATTCCAAGTTCTGCCTATTTCCAGCTTATTTCCTTCTCCAAACCAACCAGGAAAGGAGTATAAACCCATCGCTTATGACCTATACCTAAGGTGATCATTTAATTTGTCATCTACATCATTACTCTTTTGAGACTGAAAGGACACAATAAGTTAATTGGATGTGTTGGACCACCCAACACATAACCAAAGAGCATTGTTCATTTCTTTGGGAGAAGCAAAAGTGAGACCAGGAAAGAAATTTCCTCCTTCATCCCATGGCATACACCATGGGCTGTGGCTATGCTGCCTTCAGCTGTGGACATGTTTTTCCTAATTTTAGCTTGTTCTAGTCAGCTCAGTCTGTTGTGGTTCACCCAGAAACATCCCATCACAAAAAGAGAGAAAGAAGAAGTGTTCCACTCCTTGGAATGCCCAAGGCAAAGAGCAGCTCCTGGCTGCCCTCCCAGGGAGCTCTGCTTGACAGGGTATCAGCACTGTATGTGGGTGGGAGGGGAGGCAGCTGTATTTTGCGGTGGTTGTCATTCTTATTTGGCAACTGTTTGGGGTTTTAGAAACCCTTGGCATTGGTTTATGACACCCCATCCACCCACTCTTGGTAACCACCATTTGCCTCCGTATAAGAGGTGCCAACTCTGAGATGAGGCAAGGCCACACTCAGCAGCTCTGGCTAGCTTCTGCCTTGGCACTTGAAGGGCTTCCTCTGGCCTCTGGTCAGACCCAGAGCTTTCTGTGTCCCTCAGAATCATGCACTTAAGAGGGGTTTCAGTGTCAGAATGCCAGCTCCCCAGAGACTGGCAATAGGGATAAAAACTTCTTTCTGCTTTTAAAAAGTACATCGAATGTTGAAATGTACCTTAGTTCATGTCGTGAGAATCAGTGGGCTTGCATTAGAGAGAGTGGACACATTTCTTCTGGCATTTAATAGTGTATTGCCATTTAAAGGAAATTCTCTCCAGCCCCTTTATTTCACCATCATGTATGGCCTTGAGCCAGTCCACCACATGAATCTCCTATGAGTAGGGTGAAAGAGGAAAAAAATAACCAGGCCCACTTTGCCCCATAAGTGTGATAAAGATTATGGTGGAAGGGGTACAAAAGTGCTCACTGAGGGGCTCAAAAATAGCCTTTAACAATTTTCCCTGTATTTTTGCATCTGCCTCAACTTGGAGAATTATTCGTACTCTTGGGTTGGCTCTTCTTAAACATAGCAATCACTGAGTTCCTGCTGTGTGCCAGCAGTTTTCGACTCACATAATTACCCTATGAGCAGTCATTATTGCCCTAATTTTACAAACATGGGCTCCAAGACCCAGAGACTTCAACCAGTTCCCCAAAGTCATGCAACGATTAAGTGGTGGAGAGACAGAATCAGGATTCGGAGCCAGGTCTCTTGGCTCTGAAAGCTGTGCCTTCTATGCTGTACAATGTTCCCCCCAATTTTATGATGGCACAAAAGCATCAGCTCTTCATACAGAGCCTCCAGGAAAATGAATGCCATTCCAGGCAGAATAGACAAGGACAAGATCTCTACCTCCTCCCTTTAAAAAAAGAAAAGTCTATTTCTTTACTCTGGCAGGAGGGAGAGGGTGGAAGTGTCCAAACTGAATTATAGAGATGTGACTGACCAAATCTCTGGAGTTTTATTGTTTTATTACTTGATCATTACTGAATTTTCTGGGACCCCAAACATGTTTAAGTTTAATCCCAAAAAAACTTCAGGAAAATGGCCTCAGAATGCATTTAATAGAACGAAAAATTTTAATTCATCATTCAAATTTTTCCATTTTCTTCCAAAATAAATCTCATTTTAGGTAAATTTGATATATAGGTGCTTGAAATTACAGAATTCATAAAACAAAGCATTCAGTCTGGAGTCTGGAACTTTCCCTACAGAATACACCTGCATTAAATGATTACCCATGTGTTAATGCAAGATAGTCCAGCTCCGAAACTTTATAAATAGCTCGCCCAGAGGGAATCATGGGAAGCAGTGCTCAGTGCTACTAAAGTACAGGCAGAGATCCTTAAAAGTTTGATGGCAGGCAAGAGAAAGGGGAAGAAGGAGAAGGGGGATTGCCTTGAGAAGGAGATTCCAGGGTCGAGAGAGGACTGTGTAACTTTCCCAGTTATACCCTCACTGGGCCAGACTAGGTCACTTGGCCAGTATCTGCCAAAAGTTTTCAACCCAGTGAACTGAGGACTGGACTTTTCAGTTCCAGTCTGTGGGAATGGGGTCCTGATTTATAGCTGAAGTCCAATAAAACAAAAGGATTTGCTTTTTGAAAATTTGCTATTCAGACACCAATACTGAATCCATCTATTTAAATGGCTCACCAGTGAAGCTTCTAAAATTTTGATTTTTTAAAAAGTGGTGTGTCCTTGGTAAACAATGCCCCCAAACTCTCCCCTACAATTGGAACCAAAGTCAGTACCTCTGTGTTTGGAACACAAAGTCCTGGTCGAAGACTGCTGTTCCAATTCATCCACGGAGAGTGAAAAGGCAGACAAACAAGAAAGGACCATGTGAGGCACTGGCCTCTGGACACTGGGCCAAGAGTAGGGAGTATGGCTTAGAGTCTAAACCCTCAAGGTCTAGAGAGGGACAGGTCTGGGTTTAATTCCACACCCATTACCTGAGCAAGTCACTAAAACTTCTTAAACCTCAGTTTCCTCATCCGTAAAATGGGGATGTTAATTGTACTAATATTTGATTTATTGTGAGGATTAAATGAAAAAAAAATGCACATAAAGTACCTGGCACGTGGAAAGTAATAAAATCTTGTCGTGTGGATGCAAAATGTTGAACAGAATGACTGTAGTACCGTGTGAGGCATACTCCAAAGAGCTCTCATTGGTTTTGTTGCTAGCCTCTTTCTCCACCTTCCCCCAGAAGAGCTGTTGCTACTGATGGACATGGCTTGAAGGAAGCTAGCATAGGAAGACTCCAGACATAAATGAACGGGACACTACAAACAGGTATCCCTGTGCATTCTGCTAAACTCAAGCTTGAGGAACGTCAGGCTCCAGCCACGAATCGTTACCTCCTCAGAAGAACATGCTGTCTTTTTCTAAGTAACCTGCCAATTAAATTTTAAACTCAGGGGTCTTTTTCTTAAAGCATACAGATTTATATTACTATTTCAAAAAAAATCCTAAGACCTATAAATCCAATTATTTATAGCCTTTTAAAAATGTGTGCCAGATGAATACAAAAGACTGCTGGTTGAGTTTGTTTTACTCTTTTTTTTTTTAAGATTTATTTTTATTTATTTATATATCCCCCCTTTGCTGCTTGTGCTCGTTGTGTTCATTTTTGCTTTTGTGTTTTTCCGTGTCTGCTTATCTCCCCCTGATGCGTCAGCTCACCGCACGGCGGCTTGCCTTTGCCAGGAGGCCCCGGGAACCGAACCCGGGGCCTCCCATGTGGTAAACCAGAACCCAACCAATTGAGCCACAGCTGGTTCCCCAGGTTTGTTTTGCTCTTACTGGGATACCCAGTATCGATGCTTTTGATTATTAGCAACTAGCTATTTTCCAAATAACCGGTTATTAGAATTGAACCTGTGTCGTTTATTACACACATGTACAAACACACACGTACACACAAGTTGCATATGAGAATGCAATCGGAATGTCCCTTCCTTGGGTAAACTAGGAGCTGTTGCAGTTGGAATATTTGTTTTGAAGGCAAAGTTATAGTTGTGTGATCGTGAGTAGAAAATTTAGTTTCTCTGGGTCTCAGATTTCTGAAATATAAAGAAGTCGGCCTAATTAGGACCACAGATGTGTTTTATTTGGCCAATAGTGCTTTTAAAATATGTGAATGCGAGTGACTTTTCTGAGCATTTGCTTTCCAGTTCCCACAGTCGGAATCACCCCGAGCATCATCCAGCTGACTGGCTTCTCACAACCATTTCACTTGCTGGGCCCCTGAAAGCATTTGGGTTTGCAGACCCTGGATGAGAAGGTCCAGAGGGCTTCCTCTAGCTATGAGAGGGCTCTGCTATTCTGATGCTTACTGAGTGGCTGGATTGTTTAATCTCTTTGTCAGGAGAATAAATAAAACCCACATTCTTCTACAGTTAGGCTTGTGGATTTATTAGAAACGATTGAAGCATGGCTCAGACAAAAAAAAGAAATCATTAATTTCTGATAGGAAATTGAAGTTAAATCTCTTCACAAATATTTTTGAAGATCCCTATTTTGTAACTCTACCTTCTTATCTGCAAGGTAGTACATATTTCAGGCAGGCAAACACCGCTCTCCTTACTAAAGGTTGTGTATCTGAAACGCTCCCAAAATTTTCTGCTTGTCTTTCTTCTTTGTCTTTGGCTCTCTCACTAAAGATATTGGGCAAATACCCCTGACAATTTAAGCCCTGGATGTGACAAATAGAGATTTAAATTTTATGATTAAACCATCATGATTCCACAAAGGGATACACTGAGATTTCAGTTCGTTTGGGCTTGAAGCCAAAAGAAATTGAGTAAGACCCTCTTCTTGAGTATAGGCTCACCGGCTCTAGCTAGAACTGAGCAGGGCAGAGAGGCCTTCCATTGTAGAGGCTGTAGTCAGAGAGCCGAGTGCCCCTCCTGCCAGGCCAAGATTAGTTGTTCTGCCCTCCAAATATACAGATTTTATTGACCCAATCGAAATTCCACTCTGAGAAGCACAATTTGCCTCACTTTGGTCTCAAAACCTATATACACTTGAGGCAGTGATTTCAAGTTTGCTCTCTTTGCTGAAGTGCTGTAAAATTGGCAAGAAGCATCTCAACTGTATTTGCCTGAATCTGTTTGATCACTTATCACAGAGTCACCACCCAGAACTAGTAATGGCCTGGATTAATGCACAGAATCACTGGAAGCTTATTAAAATGCCAATTCCAATTCAGTGGGTGTGGAGTAGGACCTGAGATTCTGTGATCTGACTGCTCTCAGATGACCCCAATGCTTCTGGTCCATGAACCAGATTTTGAGTAGCAAGGACCTAGAGAAATTTGTTTATTTCAATGGACTATTCATTTGCCTAATTCTGTGGGTGCTGGGAATACAAAGATATATGAGACATAATCACTTTCTTCAAAGAGCTCACCATCTAATAGAGGAGGCCGACACATAAATATCTAACTGTAATTTACATGATGATTTCTATGTTCCAATATGAATTGTCCCTTGCAAGTCAAAGAAGAGTGAGAAATTAAATTATAGCTTACAGTCAATGCATAAATACCCTCCTCTCTAGATCTGTCTTCTCCCACCACCCCCATGCTCACTCCAAGATGAAAATCAGACCTATAACATGGTACCCAGATCACACTTCCCTTAAATTAAGAGATTCAAGGGCTCAAGCTTTGGGCAATATAAGCAGAACATTTCATTATTGCTAAAGTATAATTTTTACAAAGGTAACAGCATGACTCTTATGCAAATATAACATGAACATGTGTCAAAATTTTATTCAATTAACACTGATTCAAAGACCATTTAAGAAGCTAGGTATTTACAGGCAATATTAAGATAAGATTGCTGGGTTACAAGTGTCCATCAACTGATGAAGGATAAACAAAATGTGGTATATAATACATTGGGATACTTTTCAGCCATAAGAAGAAATGAACTTGGGATGCATATGACAACATGGATGAACCTTGAGGACATTATGCTAAGTGAAATAAGCCAGACACAAAAGGACAAATATTGTATGGTCTCACTAATATGAACTAAATACAAGGAGTAAACTCACAGAGGTAAACTCTAGAGCATAGGTTACTCGGAGATAGGGTGTGGGTTGAGAATGGGAGCTGATGTTTAATATATGTAGAATTTTTAATGAGGTTTGTTGTGAAAGTGTGGAAATGAATAGAGTTGATTGTAACACCTAATGAGTATAGCTAACACTGATGATTCATAAATGTGATTGCAGCTGAAAAGGGTAGTCTGTGGATGTACATGTCAATTATTAGGGACTTTATAACAGTGATTTTGGTGGCGGATGAAGGTCGTGGTTAAAAGTATAAATATAAGAATGTTCTTCTTTTAGAAAGTGTTATGAATGTGGTGATACATGGGAAAATTATAACTAACGTAACTTATGGACATAGTGATATTGTAATGTTTTCGTAGTGATGGCAAAGAAGATATATCAATTCTAAGGGACAACAATAGGGATGTATAAGAGGGTATGGGATTTTTCCTTTTGGAGTAATGTAAATATTCTAAAATTGACTGAGGTGATGACAGCACAACTCTGATGAAAATGAGGGCCACTGAATGGATTGTACAAAACATGGGGCTGTATAACACAGTGAATCCTGTGGTGGAAGATGGACTGTGGTTAACACAACAAAGATGAGAATGTTCTCTCATGAACAATTACAAATATATAATACTAATACAAACTGTTAATAATTGCATGAGTTGGGGGAAAAATCACCAAATGTATGACATGGGCTACAGTTAGTAGTAATGTTTTGATGATGCTCTTTCATAGTTTGTAACAAATGTTTCACAACAATGCATGGTGCCAGTGGTGGGGTGATGTATGGGAGCCCTGTATGATGATATGCATGTTTGTTTTGCGGGTTCACAACTTTTACTAGACATTTATCATTTCTGTATGCTCATGTATGTATGATATACTCCAATAAATTTTTAATGAAAAAAAAAAGGTTGCTGGGTGAAATACAAAACTGATTCATGTCTAACAAGGCCATAAACTGTGAGCATTTAGGCTATCTGTTCTACTGGACAGATGTTATTTGCATCTGTACCAGATAAAAATCTACAAGGTAGCATCTACTCCTCTAGAGTTGTCCAATAGCCCAGATGATAGAGAGTAAAGCCCTACACTGAGAAAGCATCTGATAATCTCTTTTATCTATTTCCAAGTTTCAGAAAAATTTTCTGATTGTACACTCAGCCCTAGAAAATTATCCCCTGGAAGGAGAAGATCACCACATCCCCCCTCCCCCATATATACCTTTACCTCAACCACCTGGAAAGGCACTCCAGGATCTGAACCTTTCTCTAGGAAGGCTACCTGATTGGATCTCATTCCCAGATAAAACCGTACACATCGCTAATACCTGTCCTTCATGGAGGCAGGAGCCTATGTGTTTTTGGCACATTATCTCTCTCAAGCTTCACAGCAACCCTTAAAGTAAGTATCATTAGGTGACTTGCCCAAAGATACTCAACTAGTGGCAGAGCCAGAGTTCAAACACAGCAATAGTACTACAAACACAATAAATATTTAATGAACAAATGTGAGATGATAATGCTGGACAAGAATAGGCTGGGTTTGCAACAAACATGATTTGAAAGCTTTTTGTCACAGTGCCTATAATTTCCAGCATTAGAATTAGTCCACTGGGTAAAAGCATTGTTTTCAGAACCCAAATTAGAAAGAAAATAATACTCGATAGAAATGAGTAGGGAAGCATGGGGTGAGCAATGCCCTACTGGACAGACCCCCTGGCATTCTGCTGTAAGGGGAACTGGCAGATCAGACCCACACTGTAGGGCCGGGAACAGCAGAATCCTGTGCAGGGTTGGGCAAGGTGGGCTCTGCTTGCACATACCTCCACTCCCAGCTGCTCCCTGGTTCCTGGCAGCATCCCTGATCCAGTCCCTCTGCTACCATTAAACCCAGTTTCAGGGCCCTGGTGAATAATCTCAGCAAAAATGATGTTACCTTCAGGGGAAGCACTTCCTGGCTTCTACCCAGCCACCTCCTCAGGTCCAAAGGCCTCTCACACAGTCTTTTCTGCTCTGAAAGTGGGTAATGATAAGGCCTAAAAGTTGGGCAAGCTCTGGGTGGGCAGCCTGCAGAGAAGGAAGGCATTCTCTCCCACGGAAGTGCCATACCACCGCTGAGGACTCAGGGACAGCCACTCCAATAGTCACTTCTGTTATTTAAGTCCCCTTGGGCACTTGGTAAAATGCATCCTCCCAGACTCCACCCCAGATTTCTCAAATCAGAAACTATGGGGTAGAGCCTAGGAATCCTCAAGGTTAAACAACCTCTCCCGGTGATTTCATCTGAAAACCTTTCACCCTAGATCAAGAGTTTTCACCCCAAGTTTCATATTAAAATTACCTGGGGCAGGGGGAGCTTCTAAACACAGCATGT